>JAFEMH010004985.1:0-87500 GCA_022495995.1 Adenophora triphylla var. japonica | reverse complement strand
GTGAACTTGTTCCAGGTTACCTAGGGTCTCCAGAGGGGAAGGGGAAGGGTCTAGTTCGATTGATTTCTATGGAAAATGTGGAGAGATTGGGAGTGCTCGCAAGGTGTTCGATGAAATGGTTGAGAGAAATGAGGTTTCTTGGTTGAATGTGAAATTAACAAAAAACAACAGTGAACTTAGTAAAAACAACTGTGAACATAACAAATATGTCAAATAATCTCATAAAATTGCAAAAATAGAGGTCATGAAGGACTAAAACAACTGTGAACTTAACAAAACCAACAGTGAGCTTAAGTAAAAACAACTGTGAACATAACAAATATGTCAAATAATCTCATAAAATTACAAAAATAGAGGCCATAAAGGACTAAAACAACTGTGAACTTAACAAAAAACAACAGTGAACTTAAGTAAAAACAACTGTGAACATAACAAATATGTTAAATAATCTCATAAAATTGCAAAAATAGAGGCCATAAAGAACAAAAATAACTGTGAACTTAACAAAAAACAACAGTGAACTTAAGTAAAAACAACTGTGAACATAACAAATATGTCAAATAATCTCATAAAATTGCAAAAATAGAGGACATAAAGGACTAAAACAAATGTGAACTTAACAAATAGGTCAAATAATCTCATAAAATTACAAAAATAAAGGCTATAAAATTCTAAAAACAATTGTGAACTTAATCAAAACAACTGTGAACTTAATTATAAACAATTATGAACTTAACAAATATGTCAAATAATCTCATAAAATTGCAAAAATAGAGGCCATAAAGACTACAAAAATGTGAACTTAACAAAAAACAACAGTGAACTTAACAAATAGGTCAAATAATCTCATAAAAATGAAAAAAAATAAAGGCTATAAAATACTAAAAACAACTGTGAACTTAACTTAAACAATTGTGAACTTAACTAAAAAATCTGTGAATTAAGTAAATAATAATCATTTTCATGCAGAAATTATGAATGTAGCTAAAATAATTGTGAACTTCTCTTAATTGTTATTAGAACAATTGTAAAAAACAACTGTGAACTTATCAAAAACCACTGTGAACTTGTAAAAACTGTGAACTTCTCAAATTTGCTCCAGATTATATGTTGATGCTACTAGTTTGATTCGTATTGACGATACGAACACAACGGTGATTTCATATTTTTTTTTGATTTCTAGATCTTAAGATATTTCATTTTAAAGTTTTGAGGGAAAAAAAAGAAAGAGAGAAAAAGAGGAGAGAGAAAATGACATAGAGCTAAAATTCTTTCACGCACGTCCGTCTATGTCATTTAATTGAGTGGCACAAGCGTAATTTTCATCAATTACCAGGAACACGCTTGTCCATCAGTAAGTCAGGGACCTAATGGTAGATTCCCATATTCCATGGATTAGTTGGTTGAATTCATTAGAATTAGGGACCAAATTGCCCCTATATATATATATATATATATATATATATATATATATATATACATATTTATATATGTATATATATATATATACATATATATAAATATGTATATATATATATATACATATATATTTATATATATATACATATATACATATATAAATATGTATACATATATAAATATGTATATATATATATATATATATATATATGTATATATATATATATATATATATGTATATATATATATATATATATATATATATATGTATATATGTATATATAGATATGTATGTATATATGTATATATAGATATGTATATATATATACATACATATATACATATATATACATATATATATATATATACATATCTATATATACATATATAGATATGTATATATATATATACATATCTATATATACATATATATATATATATACATATATATATATATACATATATAAATATGTATATATATATATACATATCTATATATATATATATATATATATATATATATATATATACATATATATATATATATATACATATATATAAATATATATATATATATATATATATATATATATATATATATAAATATATTTGTAATATTCATTTAGGACGGAAGTGGTATAAACAAATATACACCCCCATATCACCATCATCACCGCCACCACCGTCGTCATCAACCACCACCACCTTCATCATCAACCACCCAAAAAACTCATATTCAAAAATGAAACCCAAAAAAATAGAATAAAAAAATCAAACTCGTAATTATACTTATCCACAAATAAAAAAAAATAAGAAAAAAATAAACACTTCAGTTTGGTCGAACTAATATCTGGAAAAAAGAAATAAAAAAATGAAAAAACGAAAAAAGAGAGGAGAAGGTTTCAGATCTGCAATCTCTACTCCGATCGACTTCTTCGATCGATTTCTACAACTCCAATCTCTCTCTTCTCCGTTCGCACACTATAGCAAATTCCGACTACCCCACCATCTCAAAAACACCGGCTTATAGTGGCCATCAATCGACCTCTCTCTTTTGGCCAAACCCCTTTATTTTTATTATTATTTTTATTTTTATTTTTATTTTTGGATCAAACTATCGAGTATACCCCTTATAATTTGATCATATGCGCTGAAAATAACCATTTGATGGTAAAAAACTAACGAGGTTAGTGATAGTGAAAATGGATGCAATTAAAAATTAGTTAGCTATGTTAGATGCAACAAAATGAGTTTGGTGGTAAAATCCACAAAGAGAGAATAGTTGAGTGATTTTTTATTTTTTTTTGCATTTATCCTATCAGAAAAATATTTCAAAACAATATATTTTGCTGGTTGGTAACGTTTTTGAAAACACTTCGAGTTTTTGTATACTTTTGAGCGTGCGCGTGGAAACGGGCATAACTTTTGAGTCGGGTGGAGCGGGGTGGGTGGTGGTAGGGTAGGTGGGTGACGCGGTAGAAAACAGAGCTTTCGAGTTTTTGTATACTTTTGAGCATGCGCGTGAAAACGGGCGTAACTTTTGAATTCCTATGAACCACGAAACACTAAACATATCAAATTGAAGCTCTTTTTGAGCCTGACAAAAGTCATGGGCATAGCCCCATGACACATGCGTTTTAAGACATAAAGCCCGAATCTTGGCAATCATACGGGTTTATGAACTTTTATCAGTTTTTGGGTTATTTTCATAATTTTTACTTAATTTGGTTTTTTTTTTTTCATTTTAGGGTTTTGAGGCATATAAATAGTATGTTTTTAGGTTTTTGAAGGCTGTTTTTGCCATTTGATATTGAATTATATTCCAATTTTCAGTATTATTTAGAGTCAACGAATATTGAAAATCAATTACCGCTAAACTTGATCGATTGAACAATAATTGATTTTACCCTTAATTATTCCACTACGTCTAGGGTTTGAGTAGGGTGGGGTAGGAAGGGGCGAGGTAGGTGTAGGTAGGTGGTAGGGTATAGGGGTACGGGTAGGGTGAAAGTGGGGTAGGATTTGGGGTGGTGTTAAGGATGGGTAGGGGTAAGGGTAGAGTGGGGTAGGGTTGGAGTGGGGTAGGATATGGGGTAGGCTTGGGGTGGGTGGGGTAGGATAGGGGTGGCATAGGAAGGGGAAATGTAGGGGTGGTGGTAGGGTAGGAAGGGGCGGGGCAAGGGTGGGGGTGGGGGTAGGGTAGGTAATTATAGGGGGTAGCGTGGGGTGAGGTTGGGTAGGATTGGGGCAGGGTTAGGGGTGGGTAGGTTAGAGGGTGTGTGGGGGCTTGGGTATATTGAGGGTGTTAATTTGTTTTTTTTTCGTAAAATGAAAAGCGTAGAAGAAATATGTAAGCCATTTTACGCGGAAAATATGCTTATTTTTTATTGACCGAAAAAACATTCACATTGATTTTATTTTTTTCTAGCGTTATCAAACATTAGAAAGTGAGAACAATATTTTCGTAAGCCATTTTTTGTAAAACAAACAATTGAGGGGCTGTTTGGTTCGATGGAAAAAAGTGAAGGAATAGAATGATCAATGAAATTGAATTCCTGAAGGAATTGAAATGGAAAAAAACTGGTCAAACCCCTCCGTTTGGTTGGCAGGGAATGAAATGAAATTGTCATTCAATTCCTTGACAAATTATGCTTGGTTTGAAAATACAAATTATAAGAATGGAATGAAAGCATATAAAATGTCCAATTTACCCTTCTTTTAAAAAAAATTAATTAGTAAAAAAAAATGTTATTTTTGGGAGGGGAGTGGGGTAGGCAGGGGTATGAGAAATGAGTAAAAAAATTATTTTTAGGGGGTGGGGGTGGGGGGTAGGGCAGGGCGGTCTTGGGTGGGGTAGGTAGGAGGTATGCAAAATGAGTAAAAAAAAAATTTTCGTGGGGGGGGGTGGGGGTAGGGCAGGGGCTGGATGGGGGGAAGGGTAGGCAGGGGTATGCAAAATGAGTAAATTTTTTTTTCGTGGGGGGTGGGGTGGTGGGGGTAGGGCAGGGGCTGGATGGGGGGTAGGCAGGGGTATGCAAAATGAGTAAAAAAAAAAAATTCGTGGGGGTAGGGCGGGGTGGATGGGAGGGGGTAGGCGGGGGTATGCAAAATGAGTAAAAAAAAATTTTTGTGGGGGGGGGTGGAGGTGGTAGGGCGGGGAAATTTGGATGGAGGTGGTAGGGCAGGGGCTGGATGGAGGGGTAGACAGGGGTATGAAAAAAAATTTGGAGGGGGTGGGGTAGGGCAGGGGCAGGGTGGGTAGGCAGGGGTAAGGGTGATTTGAGTTTGGGGGTATTTTGGTCAAAAAAAAATTTACAATTCCATTGCCAAAGGAATTGAGCATTTCTCCCATATTTGGAGGGAATGACCAATTCCTTCCTTTGATGGAATTTGCCATTCCGGAGGAATGAAAAGTTTAGAAAAAACTTAAATCAAATATGGGAAAGGAATTGATCAAACGGAATTGATCATTCAATTTCATCGACGGGAATGGCAAATACCACAAACCAAACGGGCCTTGAGGCTCATTGCGCTTAAAGAAATGTGCCCATCTCATCTCTTGGAGCAAGGTGTCACACTGTAAAAAGGTTTAAGAACTTTTAATTTACTGTTAAAAAATTCGTTTCACTTCCACCATTTCTAAATAAATATTGAAAAAAAAATTAAATTTACTATTAATCAAGAGGAAGTTTGATTTAATTTTTTTTCGATATTCATTTCACAAAATCTTGTGAAAAATGCATTTTACCCTAAGCTTAGGGTAAAACGTGTTTTTGAACCGAACCAGGGAAATTTTGTAAATAACTAGCACTTTCTTAAAAATATGCGCAATGGCATTTTCGTAATACCGAAGGTTATCAATGTGAGATGACAGTCGTTAACTCTATCAATGCACTACTAACAGTAGCACAGATCTATAACTAAATAAAAGCTGAAGTGCAAAGCGCACACCCACCTTTTTTCGCTTAAACAAGTATCTAGACTCAATAAAGATTAGATTCATTCCCCAAAAACCAGTTACTTCGTACACCCCCCTCGATACTCATAACCCGAAAATACCCGTAACAAAATAACAAGATGAGTCCATTGATATTCCATTAGTTATAGACGCTTTCTTCTCCCTCTCTCCTCCCTCTCTAGCGTCCCTCCCTCTTCGCAAAAACATCCTCGCCCTGCTGCAACCAACGCCGCCGTCGCCTCCTCCTCTCTTCTACCATGGTCGCTGCCCCGTCTCTCTTCTGTTGGAATATAAATTGCACAACAAGCAGATTAAGCAAATAATCACATAGGGGCAATCATGTATTTGATAGATTAATTGTAGCTATTGCAGTGAATCAACACATAGTAACACAAGCATCTAAAATCAATCTTTACAGAGTAAGAAATCAGAGAGATTTAGAAAAACTTATCGGGTAGATCGAGTCGCCTTAGGAAGACTGTCCTAAGAGAAAATATTGCCCCCAATTGGTGCAACTCAGGTACAGGCAAATTCCTCCGAGGATAAAACGATCTCGGATTACATACCAAGAAAACTTTGCACACAGGTATGTAACCACCGGCGGTCCTATCTCAGTCGCCTTGAATCTCACGAACAAATCTCTATGAACGTGGTGTAATCGAACAATGAATTAAAAACAAAAGAGTTGTTTATTCTCTTCAATTAATTCACACAAAAGAAACGGCTGGAAGGTTGATATATATATATTTGGTAATTAGGTTTTAAAGTTATATTAAAATAACCTAAAGCCCACAGCAGTTCGGCCCAGGAGAATACCAAAATTCGACGGAGCGCGGCCGCCCTTGGGTCATGCGCGACCGCGCTAGGCAACAGACGATGGAGTTGAACTTACGGCTCAACAGCGCGACCGCCCTTAGCCATAGCGCGGCCGCCCTCCTTGGCAGTGGCCTCCGACGAATTTTCCTCCATAGCCAATTCAGTCCAAGCCAAATACCATCCAAGGTAATATGACTATGAACTTCATACCACACATATATACCAGAATTCCAACAATCCCCCACAAGTTCATAGAAATATGACGTGTACAGATTATCCATTGCCATGCTTTCAATAATGGTACCTTCCGGCTTGAACCACTACCTATGTTATCCAACGCAAACCTCCACAGGACCAGATGAACGGGTGTCTTGAATCTGATGCCTTTGGATGTAGAGGCCTTTCTTTGGTAACAAACACGACAAAGGCTATGATAGGCCCTCTATCGAACACTTGACGCTTATAAGCCATACGTCCCGATCCTCTATCATGAGTGCTTTCAAGGAATAACCCAAATTCCTCTAGTTGCGGCCAACAACAACACTCACTTAGCTGGGCATCTCGAAAGATGTACTGCTAACATCTTGTCTAAAAGACTTTGATCCCATTCAAAGTTTCAAACTTTTGCTTTATTTGCAGTAATGAGCACCATCCAGATTATTCAGGGGATAGACTCAGACATGTAACATGTCAATCTATTTAAAGTGCTCCGATTCACCCCACAGCTTGTTATTACCACATTGAATCTTCTTTGTGGGATCTCCACTCAGATAGATTGGGTTGCTACTGCGTATGAATCAGTCGGGGTTCAGACCCATCCCCAATCTAGATATTATAAACAAGAACTAATTCAAGTTCTTAAGTTTTATAAGGTTAGTTGTGTTATCCTTGGTACCATCATAACTAACAACTATCACCTACAATCCCTTATAGATATCAATCTAACTTGGATGTGCCAAGTGATTTCTTATTATTCATACACTTATAATTTTGACAATTTTGTCAAAACTATTAGAAGTAGATTTAGTTGATCATGGCTAAATACAGACTTTAAGTCAATTAGACCATTCAACTATATCCAACTAGCAAGTACTAATAATAAGAAAATCAACTCAATGAAACGAGTTTCATTCCAATAGATTTGTTCAACATATCTTCACACGACGGGCCCATCGCTCAAGATAACTAGAAGCAAATATATTCATTAATGATCATTACAACCATTAACCAATTTTAGCTTATATTGAGATTAATCAATATATAGCACAAGGAAAAACAATTTCCTTCAAGTATTTTGAAATACTTAAACAAGAGCTCCACCAAGAACTCTACTTGGTCGATTAATGTATCTTTATAATTTAATACAATTAGAGGCGCTTCTCTAAGACAATTAAATCTCCAAGATACATCAAATTAAATCCCAAGATATCTGAGAATATCATCATTTAGATAAATCACATTCTAATAGAAAGTTAATCAAGGAAACATATAACCTTTTAACGATTCTAATTTTCTCAAGTAATATGTAATTATCTTGTGAAAATTTACCACTTCAAATGATCGTTTGAAGCCAAGAATCTCGTTAATGGTTCTCATCCTTAATTCCAAACTTACTACTCAAGAATGACGGATAGGCATTAATTTATCTCAATTAACTTTCAACCAAATGAATGCAAACAAGTTTACGCCATAGACAATACACTTATCAACATTATTTTGCAATAGACCAAGTTCACCAAAATTCATACATACAAAGCTAACAAGGAAATATTTCATGAGAATTATTTCACCACATGTAAAAAGTTTAACAATACACAAATTACAACATGCCACTTATTAATTACAAAATTCATTGACTTTGATCGATCCGTATAAAATTATTTATTCTCTATATATAATAGAAGAAAAATAACATCCATCAGATGGATTTTCAAAACATATACTCAGTCAAATATTTTACACAAGAAAATTGCAATTAATAGTGACTCAAGAAAGTAGACGTTATCTATTTCTTATATTTGCTAGTACCCTTTCACAACCAACTAGCCTTAAACATTATCATGGTTAAAATCTTAACTAGATATAAACCTTCTCATTTAATCCATTCGTAGGTAATTAGAAGTGAGTCAACTAATTTGCATTTGCTCATATAGAGACCATACAAATTATCTAACTCTCGAAGCATCCTTAAATTTCAAACAAGCACTTGATAGTCATTAAAAGCAATTTTTAATTACTTTTCACTATCCTTAGCAATTTTAAAATTTAATACTTCTTCTAAATTCATCTAACTTGCAAAGTTAGAACTTCATGGATTTACCCCCACATTTGACATCTTTGCATGATAACATAAAGATCAAATGTAAGAGTGAGACCGGTATCAACTCTAATTATATGAGAAAAACATCTTCTTAGAACATAGCATAAGAGAAAATTCACGTGTTAGCCAATATACCAAGGATTTTAGAATTAAAATCTTTCAAGTACATTGCTACCACCCATCCTAAAGGTTTTACTAATAGTAGCACTTCTTACAATTTTAGCTTTTATCTTTTTATGTGAAGTACGTACTCGCGAGAAGTACCCCCACATTGCAAAAGATAGTCAAGCTAAAACATCATCTTTTCAAAGGTTGAGTTACTACCACTCAAATACTTAAGATATATCCTTTCCGGAATAAGGCAAGCCAAATTCAAAGATTCTCTTAAAGTATTACTTTGGTAATTTCAAGCTTTAAAACCAAACTACTACTGTAACCCTTTAAGTAGCAATTTTCTCATGCACCATCTCATAATAATTTTGAGTAATTGGAAAAATCTTACTCTGAACTGATTCAAAGGCTTTTGAACAGATTCACATCAAAGTTAGACTTACATCCGCTTCATGAGATTATAACCAATATAAGTTTCTTACTAGTTTTAACTGAGCTTTGTAACAAAACTTTGCTTAGCACTTTAATTTACAATTAAAGAGCTATAGAGAGGTCTAAGCTTGCAACCAATAAAGTGACATCATATTTTACATGTCAAGTATCGTACTATTAATAGTCACACAAATTAGCTAACAATGAGCAAGGTGATTCAATTTCATAAGAGAACACGTTCTCTTAACTAAATTACAATTCACCTATTCATAGAAATTTGAGACTTTCAATTAATAGCATCATACATCAATTTAAATTACTTATCCGTGATGGAAACATAATTTAAATCACATAAGGATCATAACCCAATTTAAATTAACTAAACATGATGAAACACAATTTAAATTATCTAGGTCATTACAACCAAATTTAAATTAATCATTCATGATAGATACATAATTTAAAACTTCATGGTTAACCTGCCGTTCACAAACGATTTAGTCATCAAATCGAGATAATTAAACTTTATTCTCAGATAAATATCACATTCAACTACTAAGTTAATCACAGGCATCAGACAAGTACCGCAAGACAGCAAAATACAACTTAACAAGAAAAGCAACACTTGTTTTTCTTTACCTAACCACTCAAAATATTCTACAATTGAATATGAGTCATTTCAGAGATTTTATGACACTTAGAAATATAGTGATGCACTTACTACATTCCACGAGTGAGTACTAAAAACACTTTTAGATTCACACATTCGTTTATGAGTCCTGCAACAACACTTGATATTTCTCATTGTCATTAATCTTCAATTTCAAGTTGTAAATATATGAAAGTGTTTGACTTCAAAGAGGTGCACTCTTACTCATATATTTACAAACTACTTAAGCGACTCATAAGCAATTATAAATTTTGAGACTAGTAAAGTAAACTACGGTTTTCCGTTCCGTCTCATGTATTTTACTTTGTCACTTTACTTATCAAGGTAATTAACATTAGGTTGAATAAAGCTTTTCAGACAATTTTTCAATTGTCACCAAGTTGGTCATACGCAAGAAAAGCTACAAGAACGTAATTGTACAACTCTAATTATCAATACTACAAAGGTGTCATACACTGCATATTCCAATTTAACGGCATAATTTCAAACGATATGACTGTACCGAATTTTTCTCCAAAATTCTCTTGAAGTATTTATTAGAGTACAACAAGAATGATCAAGGCTTCTCTCATCCGCTTATTCAGTTATTGATTTTCTCAAGTAAATGAAATCATAACACGAAATTAGATAAATAGTACTTTTCATAATAACATCGTTAATATAGTACTAATTTTCTAACTCATCAATTAGTGCGGTTAAATAATACTTTCCAAAAGATTTGAGTGTATCCGAAATCTCATTCAACAAGGTTGAAACCAACGATTTTTCCGAACATTCAAATAACTTTTAGATCAATCAACAAATATACAAATGGTAGTAGATCAATTTTATGCTCATGATCTAAATAACTCAAAACTTGATCTCAATCAGCATGATGATCCATGAGATATTTTGTTCATATACAAAAATTAGTAGGATTCAAATTTCATGAACCTTTACAACTAATTTTTACTCCAACACAAAATTAACAATCTAGAGTACCAATTATAATATTTTATTTGATTAGCCCAATTATTTACTTGCGCTAATTTTCACCGTTTCATATTACCTAGAATCATCAATTACAAGCATAAGAGATTTGACCCCATATAATAATCATTACAATTTAACATATTCTTCAAATATATTAAATTACTTGTACAAAGAATTAATCTTTCAAGTTCAATGATTATACGGACAAATCTGGATCACATCGAATCAACTACAATCAACAAATAACATGATTAATATTTTCTCTTAGATCGTTGGAATATAAATTGCACAACAAGCAGATTAAGCAAATAATCACATAGGGGCAATCATGTATTTGATAGATTAATTGTAGCTATTGCAGTGAATCAACACATAGTAACACAAGCATCTAAAATCAATCTTTACAGAGTAAGAAATCAGAGAGATTTAGAAAAACTTATCGGGTAGATCGAGTCGCCTTAGGAAAGACTGTCCTAAGAGAAAATATTGCCCCCAATTGGTGCAACTCGTGCATGTGCAAATTCCTCCGAGGATAAAACGATCTCGGATTACATACCAAGAAAACTTTGCACACAGGTATGTAACCACCGGCGGTCCTATCTCAGTCGCCTTGAATCTCACGAACAAATCTCTATGAACGTGGTGTAATCGAACAATGAATTAAAAACAAAAGAGTTGTTTATTCTCTTCAATTAATTCACACAAAAGAAACGGCTGGAAGGTTGATATATATATATTTGGTAATTAGGTTTTAAAGTTATATTAAAATAACCTAAAGCCCACAGCAGTTCGGCCCAGGAGAATACCAAAATTCGACGGAGCGCGGCCGCCCTTGGGTCATGCGCGACCGCGCTAGGCAACAGACGATGGAGTTGAACTTACGGCTCAACAGCGCGACCGCCCTTAGCCATAGCGCGGCCGCCCTCCTTGGCAGTGGCCTCCGACGAATTTTCCTCCATAGCCAATTCAGTCCAAGCCAAATACCATCCAAGGTAATATGACTATGAACTTCATACCACACATATATACCAGAATTCCAACATCTTCTTCCCTTTCAATCTGTCGTTGATCTACCTAGCAATAGCTCGTCAATTTCTCTGCTGGGTAGTTCTTAATTTCCTTGAATAGAAGATAAAGGTTAACAAAAATGGAAATTTTGGAGAAATCGGCAGCAATCTCCACTACAGATACAGACAAAGAGCCGCCGTCAATAATTTCTGCCCCAAATTCGTACGACGTCGTCGTTCTTGGTGGTACCTTCGATCGATTACTCGATGGCCATCACCTTTTCCCCAAGCTCTTCCTCAATTTACCCTTTCTCTCTCTATCTATCTCTCTCTCACACAGACACACACACACACTAAAGTATACATGATTGCAGGCAGCGGCAGAGTTGGCTAGAGAAAGGATTGTGGTTGGTGTTTGTGATGGTCCTATGTTGTCTAAGAAACAGGTACTATTACACTTGTATACATTTAATTTAATTAAAGCATAGATTTATCAATTAATGAATTGTGTTTGGTTGATTGGATGGATTTAAGGAGTGATAATGGTGGTCATTGCAAGGATTAGTTATTACACTTGAACAATTTTTATAGGAACACCAGTTTGAATGGCCTTTTCCTCCGGATTTTTGTTCTACACTAATTTCTACTCCCTCCGTCCCAGATTCTTTATGAGAAATTAACCATGTAGTGCATAAAACTCTGTACTACAAAAGAGAAAAAGAAAAAAAAGGGAGCGGGTTAGAACAAAGAACCAATTACCTAGTGAGATAGTTGTTGGATTTGTGAAAGGAAGTTTTTGAAATGTAGAGGTTTTTCTTGGAATACCAAACATTTCATAGTGAGGTCTCCACAGTTATCATTACTCACTTTTACTAATCTTCCAACAACCCCTTTCATTGTAGAAACCGAGATATAGTGAGGAGACGTCGAAGATCCAGCACTGCCTTGTATACAATTTGACTTCGATTCAGATGCCAAACAGATTGGAGAAGTGTAATTTACAATGCAATCGACTACACTTTCTCAAGGTTTGCAGTCAAAATTCGCTTTATCCATATCACATCCCTCCTGCCAAGGAGGGAGGGGTGTCTTGCTCACACTCTTGTTCATTCGCTGTTCCCGGTACCAGTCCTTGAGTTCTCGCTTTCCGTGTTACCGGTTCTCTATTTTCTAAGTTTCTGAACTCGTTTTTTATTTTATTTTTTCAAACTATAATGTCGTCCCACTGCTCTAAAATTGCAGTACATGATAAAGACATTCCGCGTTCATGTATATGTACTGCTAAAATTGCATAAAACCAAAATTTTAAATTTCCATTAAAAAATATAATAAGTAAATACTCATTTGAGATGAACAGATATAGAGTAGTGTAAAGAAGTTCTATATATATTGTCCGTTCATGTATATGTACTGCTAAAATTGCATAAAACCAAAATTTTAAATTTCCATTAAAAAATATAATTAGTAAATACTCATTTAAGTACGTACTACCTTTTCCGTCCCAAAATGGGTGTCCATTTTTCTTCTTGATCATACTATTTCCTTACCCCCCAAGTTCATCTTGTACTCTCTCTGTCCCTACTACATGTCCATTTCAAGAAATCTTGTCACAAAATGAATGTCTTTTTTTCATAAAAAACTGTCCCTTCAATATTTGTTTACAAAATTTTTTTCACCATTCATTTCATACTTGCAAAACTAATAGTTTAGAATGAGGATAACAAGAATATTTATGCATTTTTGCTATTAAATTTCATAAGAAGTAATCATTTTCGATCTGTCCCCTAAATGAAATTTAGACGTTCATTGAGACGGAGGGAGTAGTAGAATTATATTTTCGTGTCAATGTTGTCATAATCCGTGAGGGTTTAATTTTTAGTTGCAATTCCCAACATAAAGAAAGTCTACGACATTAAACTCAAACACAAATATTCCATTGCACTACTGCACTATATTTGTCAACTCATTATACAACAAAACGAGAACGATATCCGCAAATTCTTCAAACATAATCATGTCATTCACAGTGCAGTCAGGAACGGAATAGTTGAAATTGTTTTGGTATTCCTTAGATATTTCCCTGACTTGATGATGTACCATAAACGTCGTGACAAGATTTTATTGCACATGGCAGTTGAGAGCCGGAGGGAAAACAATTTCAATCTCTTGATAGAACTGAGTGCACCTACGGCTTCATTTGTTTTTAAGGAACTTAAGGAAGAAGAGAATATTTTGCATTTGGCAGCATAATTGGCTCCTTCCCCGCAACTTAATTTCATTTCAGGTCCTGCTATTCAAATTCAGAGAGAATTGCAGTGGTTCAAGGTACACATTATTCATCCCCGTCCCTAAATCAATATCTATCTTGTGTGAATTCAATTTTTTTTGCATTCAAATTCAAATTACTCAAAGCTTATTACTACCTCCGTCCCAAAATGATCTTTCATAATTTTTGGTTGTTAGTATGAAGGTAGTTTGAGTAATAATTTTAGGTTAATTTAATTGTCCTAATGAAAATTTAAAACTAGCTATTAATACATTATTGAAAACTATCAATAACATTTTTTTTGAACATTTTTTTTTTAAAAAATTTGAGCACAAAGAGAAGTATAATGGGATTCCCTTTTTTTTATATGTTCAACAAAGGCAACAAGCATACATATATATATATATACACACTATGCAAAGTAATTCTTTGCTCTTTACTTTTTCAATCATTATTTGTTCCAAGTATATTGTACCCTTTATTAAAGGTAGTACCTTAGTGTTTACAAGGTTTATGGATGATGATATGCAATTAATCATATGAAAATACTCTTCCTATTCGATTAATTATATTTTGCTCAAGTTCAAATTAACTTTCAATTTTTAACGAAGGCATTTATTCCTCCTTTGGTTGTTATTTGTTTCAATATAGCTTAAAGGTCTCTGTCTTGACTTAGTTGATTGTAACTTTTGCAGGTTTATTTCACGCTTTATGAGTGGTTCAAAGGCTTACTTCGCTCAGGTTGTTAGTTCCCAACATGAGTTGTTGGCTAGACTTACCTAACGTGCTCTTTTTATGTGATTGGCTGCTACATGTGTAGGGTTGAGTTGTTGGCTAGACTTACCTATTTTTCGGTCAAAACATTTATTAGATTCATCTCAACATGAGTTGTAAGTCAAGCCTAACGTGTACAAGTGTTGGAATACTCTTAAGCCTAACGTGTACAAGTGTTGGAATACTCTTGAAGAGTTTGTTGTAACTCTTTAATTTAGTTCCTGTTAAATGTCATAGTTTTTTGTTTGTGCGTTTAACGCACGTGTGTAACACTTTATCTCTTAATTTATGAATCATTATAGTTTATCGGTCAAAGTTGACTAAAAATCTGATTATACACAACATAAAATTCTCTAAAAATCTGTCTCATTGAATTTGTTCGCATGACCCTTGACATACCAAATTAACACTAAGTGGATTTGTTCCCAATAGATACAACTGTGTCATTTTTCTTTGATTGGAGAAAATTAGGCTCCGTTTGTTTCGCCGTAAAACGTTTTTCGGAAAATAACTCGTTTTACGCCGTTTGGTTAGCCCCCGAAAAATATTTTCCGAAAAATAACTCGTTTTCCGCTGTTTGGTTGTTTTTCGAAAAATGGAGAAAACGTTTTCTGAAAAATATTTTACACCCTTCCTAAGTAAAACGACTTACTGACCTTGTCCTAAGTAAAACATTTTTCGAAAAATGGTAGTCTTAGCGTACAACTCATATTACGCCCGATACAACATAATTAAAAAAAAAATTTAACTGCCCCCCACCCCCCCCCCCAAAATTATTATTTTTTTATTTTTTGTAACCACCCCACCCACTCCCTACCTACCCCACCCCCCACCCACCCTCCCCCCCCAAAAAAAAATTATTTTTTTATTTTTTTTGGTAACCGCCCCACCCACCCACCCCCTGCCTACCCCACCCCCCAAAATTTTTTTTTTTTGTAACCGCCCCACCCACCCCCTGCCTACCCAACCCCACCCACCCACCCCCACCCAAAAAAAAATTATTTATTTTTGTAACTGCCCCACCCACACCATGCCTACCCCACCCCCTTCCAAATTTTTTTTTTATTCTTTTTGTAACCGCCCCACCCACCCCCTGCCTACCCCACCCCCCCCCCCCCAAAAAAAAAATAAATTTTTTTTTTTGGGGGTGGGTGTGTGGGGCGGTTACAAAAAAAAATTTGGGAGGGGGGTGGAGGTGGGGTAGGCAGGGGGTGGGTGGGGTGGTTACAAAAAATGATTAAAAAAATTTTTTTTTAATAAAACATTTTACGCCCTTCCGAAAAATATTTTTCTTACCATACACCCGAAAACATTTTACATCCTTTCTCCGTAAAACATTTTACGCCTTACCTTCATAAAATATTTTACAGGAAAATATTTTATAGGAAAACATTTTCCGAAAAACGTTTTTCGAAAAATGTTTTACGTCGAAACAAACGGAGCCTTGATCCTCTAATTTTGAAGTGACGGAGTATCTTTAATGCCAACACTTTATTTGCATGGAGAAAATGACAAGCTTCAAGTCCTCTACCTCCTATAGTCATAAACATAGTTATAGGAGAAAGTTGGTGACAAATACCAATCATTTTCCGTCTTTTATACCACCATGCTTCCGCCACAACTGAATACCAATCATTTTCCTTCTCTTACACCACCATGCTTTCACTACAGCTGAAATGTATCTATATTATATTTTTTGGCACTAATAATAGAACTACTATCAATATAGTATGATAAAGAGTCCATCTTAATAACTTAATGGCTACGATCAATTGAAAATAAGAGCTTTGATTCCTTCCCATTCATTTGAATACTCATTAGAGATAAGATTTAAAGACTCATTGAGATGAGAAAGATGTCCTTCAAACTCTTCATCAAATATTGGTTGATTGAACCAATCAGCAAAAGCTTCTTCACATGTTGAAGTTGAAAAGGGCCATGTGAGATTTTCTGCAATATCTTTATCATACACTCGTTGGAAAGTAAGATTCAATCCACATTGAAATCAACGAGAGGCCTCTCTGTGTTCGACACCTCATCACAAGGGTGATTGAAAAGGTGATATTCTTCTCCCGATCATTCACACAATCAACATCTAAACCATAACGTGAATCAATACGATTAAGAGGTTCATACCGCTCCAATCTCTGTTGGAGTTGTTGCACTTGTCTTCTAAGTTCATTCATCTTGATATCTCGTAGGTTCCTTTCACGAGCTACTTGACATCGTGAAGGGATGACAACCAAAGCTCTGATAACCAATTTGAAACCAGAAATGGGGAAGGAAGAAGTGAACACAAGTGAAACGTTTTAAAGAAAGATATTCAAACACACTTTAAAATCCAAAGGTTATAACCAAACAAAGAAGAAATCCATCTTCTAGTAAATGCCACATGCTCAAAATACATCAAAAATATGAGTTTCTATCATCACAAGATGAATTTATATAAGAGAATTGAAACATCCCTCCATTTCATTGGAAATATATACATGAATGAAAGCAATACATGAACTAGGTAACTCAAAAGATCTTGATAAACTGTATGCAGTCAGCTTATATCTCTTATACCAAAAATGCATTATCTCCCTTTATTGAACTTGAAACGACAAATCAAATTTTTTAAATGAAAGTAGACACATAGATTTTTCAAAGGAATACTTTTACGCCTTATGGAACCTTATGAATCAGAACAGTTTATTAGTTAAAGTTGACTAAAAATCTTTCATAATCTAAAAATCTGCCTCGTTGAATTTATTTGCATGACCCTTGACCTACCATTAAGTGGATTTGTCACCAATAGATACTCGTGTGTCAAAATCAGTTGGGTTTAGTAACTTTATTATAAGTGTATTTGTATAGAGTATCTATATTATAAATGGTATCGTGCCAACTAAGCAATGAATAGTATTATGAATAGTTTTAAGTGTCAAATTTTCTATTTTGCTCTCATATATTTGTCTTTTTCCCATTTTGCCCTTAAAAAAAATATTTAAGTTAAAAAAAAAATAAAAAAAAATACAAAACCCGTGTCCTTGGACACGGGCATGTACTAGTCTATAGTATAAATGGCACCCCCTTGCTACAGTACAATGAACAGTTCCAAGTGTCAAATTTTCCATTTTGCCCTCACTAAGTTGTCCCTTTCCCATTTTGCCCTTTAAAAAAAAATTTAATTAAAAAAAAAAAAACACGTGTCTTGGACACGAGCTTTTACTAGTATTTCTATAGTGTGAACAAGAACGGACCTAGACATAAGGCCTGAGTTAAAAAAGTCATTCAGCAAATAATAAGGGGGAAGCCATGAAATATTGCCCAAAACCTATGGGTAAAGATTGTAAATATGTTTTCTATTTTTATTTGTCCTAAAAAAAATTCATTTTATAATTTGAATTGTTAAAATAATTTAAATTTCTATAACATATCAATAAAATGTTTGAATCCTCATCTCATTTGCTACAAATATAATCCTTAATTTCATTGAAGGGGTTTTTATTTTTGTTGAAAATAATGATGGAACGAGAAAAATACGTGCACTAAAAAAAATTGAATAGTCAAGTAAATGGATCGAATTTAAATTTTTTAAAATAAGAAAAGAGAGCCAAAGCCGAGTTCAAATTTCCTTTATGTACTACATTCATACTTCAAGAATTTCATCTCACAAATAACATAGTCATTACTATAATTAATGTAAATATTTAGAGACGAAGATTGTAAACGGGTTGAGTTAAAAAAAAAAGCCAAAAACTTATAAAAAACGCATTTTTTGTTAACTTAACGAAAAACGTGTTTTAGCCGTTAACACACAACACACGCCTCTCTCTCTCTCTCTCTTTCTCTCTCTATCCGGAATTCTCTCCTCTCTCTCTCTATACGCAGGAACGCAGCAAACAGAGACCCCATCGTCCTCCGCCCCCATGGCTACCACCTCAACTGCTACAAATCCACCCGTAACCGACAACTCATCCACTACCTTCGATTTGTCCGACCACTTACCACTCCAACTAATCGAATCCGAAATAATTCCTCCGGCTCTGAACCGATCGGAATCCGCCATTGATTGGTTGCCGGACTTCGAAGGTTATTCATGGATCGCCTATGGCGCCTCATCTCTCCTCGTGATCTCACACTCTCTCTCAATGTGAAAACCTAATTGGCCCCATTTCCCGGCAAGAGCTATTTGGTGGAGCTGTGATTTCTTCAAATTCACCTCAATTATTATCTGATTTTGGCTTTTGTTTAGATGCCAGTGCATTAGTTTTTAAGTGCCAGATTATATGTTATTGAATGCCAGTTTATAAGCATTTGAGTACCAGTTTGAGAATTTGATGTATTGGTGGACTGGGTAATTAGATGCCAGTTTATGTATTTTGAAGTGCCAGTCCATGTATATTGGAGTGCCAGTTAGTGTATAATAGAGTGCCAGTCCATATTTTTTGAATGCCAGCAAAAATGATTATCAGTGTTTTTTGAGTGCCAGTGTCTGTGTATTTGAGTGCCAGTGTACGTGATTTTGAATGCCAGTTCATGTTTTTTTGAATGCCAGTGCTTGTGTTTTTGAGAGCTAGCAAAAATATTAGTGTAACAAAGTGCCAGTGTTAGTTGAACAGAGTGCCAGTGTGAAGAGTGCCAGTTCATGTATTTAAAAGTGCCCGTGTAAAAAGTGCCAGTTTCAGTTTAACAAAGTGCGGTACCGGTTTACATCGGCACTTTGTTAAACCGGTACGACACTTTTTTACCGGCACTTTGTTACATATGAACCGGCACTTTGTCACACCGGCTTGTTAAATGTATTAATCGGCATAAACGGGGAAACCAGTAATTACAAAAATGCCACCGTTTATTTTGAACATGGTTGCCAGTATTTACAAAATTGCCACCGCTTAATTTGAAAACACGTTTTTTCATATCTTAAGAAAAAACTAGTTTTTCATAAGACCAACTCAAAAAAAAAATGGAGAAATTGATTTAAAATAAATAGTCAAAATAGATCCCAAAGTTGTCATTTTTTTTTTTTAATATTTTAGAATTTCATCTCACAAATAACATAGTCACAAGAATTTCAAGTGACAAAATGACGTCTCTAACATCCTAAAAACTAAATTGGGTTGAGTTAAAAAAAATGGAGAAATTGCATTTTGGTCTCCAAAGTTTAGAAGCTTTCTAAGTTAGGTCCTAGTATATCACTATTTACAATTTAGATCCCAAAGTTGTCATTTTTTTAATATTTTAGAAATTTTAACTAGTTTTATTAGAAAAAAATCGTTAAATGATCACGTGCAAGTCACATGTCATTTAACAGATGATGTTTTGAACAAGAATTATTTCATTGTTGTTTTTTATAAAAATTGATTTAAAATAAATAGTCAAAATTGAAAATCTAAATTAAAAACTATTCTCTAACCATATATCCCATTTTTCATTTTTATGTATCAACTTCATCGCTTTTCTCAATGTTCCCAACCATGGTCGTTGCCCCCCACACCCTCCATCCGCCATCGTTCCCCTCCCCCGCCTTTCTACACCATCTCCCCCTTCCACACCTTCTACCTCTTTATTTTATTCTGTACCTTTTCACCTCAATATTTCGTCGAATACGCGCCGTTGAATCTATCGTCGTCGTCTCTTTATCTTCCCCCACTTATTTCGATGACTGCACTCAAACGAGAATCTCTCCTCTCTCTCTCTTCCTCTGCCTTCAAATATGGGTTTGAAATCAGATTTGAATATGGGTCTGAAAAATCTGATTTGAATCTATGTTTGAAATCAGAAGCTTCTTCACATGTTGAAAGATGTCCTTCAATCTCTTCATCAAATATTGGTGGATTGAACCAATCAACAAAAGCTTCTTCACATGTTGAAGTTGAAAAGGGCCATGTGAGTTTTTCTGCAATATCTTCATCATACACTGGCTGGAAAGTAAAATTCAATCGACATTGAAATCGACGAGAAGCCTCTCCGCTTGACACCTCATCGCAAGGGATATTGAAAAGGTGATTCTTCTCCCGATCATTCACATTCAACATCTAAACCATAACGTGAATCATCACGATTAAGAGGTTCATACCGCTCCATTTCTATTGGAGTTGTTGCACTTTTCTTCTAAGTTCATCCATCTTGATATCTCGTAGGTTCCTTTCACGAGCTACTTGACATTGTGAAGGGATGACAACCAAAGCTCTGATAACCAATTTGATACCATAAATGGTGAAGGAAGAAGTGAACACAAGTGATGCGTTTTAAAGAAAGACATTAAAACACACTTTAAAATCCACCAAAGGTTATGAGCAAACAAAGAAGAAATTCATCTTCTATTAAATGACACATGCTCAAAATACATCAAAAATATGAGTTTCTATCATCACAAGATGTGTTTATATAAGAGAATTGGAACATCCCTCCATTTCATTGGCAATATATACATGAATGAAAGCAATACATGAACTAGGTAACTCAAAAGATCTTGATAAACTGTATAAAGTCAACTTATATCTCTTGTACCAAAAATGCATTATATCCCTTCATAGAGCTTGAAATGACAAATCGAATTTTATAAATGAAAGTAGACACATAAATCTTTCCAACGAAAACTTTTACGCCTTCTGAAACCTTATGAATCAGAACAGTTTATTAGTTAAAGTTGGCTAAAAATCTTGCATAATCTAAAAATCTGCTTCGTTGAATTTGTTTGCATGACCCTTGACCTACAATTAAGTGGATTTGTTCCCAATAGATACTCATGTAACTTTATTATAAGTACTACATTCATACTTCAAGAATTTCATCTCACAAATAACATAGTCATTACTATAATTAATGTAAATATTTAGAGACGAAGATGAGTAGGTCTGCTGAGAAATGCGTTTCTCCATAACTATGGAGAAACGTGTTTTTAATAGCCAGAAGCTTTGCATTTGATATCCAGAAAAAAAAACCCAAGGCCAAGACCAAAGCTTCTGGATATCCAGAAGCTTTGGGTTTGATATCCAAACCGGTTAGGTGCATATCCGTAAGTATGTGAAATGTATATCCGTAAACCGTTAGGTGCATATCCAGCTGTTAGGTGCATATCCGTAAATGTGTTAGGGCATATCCAGAAATTGCTATTGAAGGTTTCTGGATATCCAGAAACCTTCAAATGTATATCCAGAAACCATCAAATGAATATCCAGAAACATTTTGAAGGTTTCTGGATATTCATTTGAAGGTTTCTGGATATCACTTTCATAAGGTTCTGGATATCCAGTTCATTGTCGCGCGACAAGTCGGGACCCGTTTCTCCATAACTTATGGAGAAACTTTCTCCCTAGATTTTGGCGACGAAGATTGTAAACGGGGATTTGAAGTGACAAAATGACGTCTCTAACATCCTAAAAACTAAATTGGGTTGAGTTAAAAAAATGGAGAAATTTCATTTTGGTCTCCAAAGTTTAGAAGCTTCCTAAGTTAGGTCCTAGTATATCACTATTTACAATTTAGATCCCAAAGTTGTCATTTTGTTAATATTTTAGAATTTTTAACTAGCTTTATTAGAAAAAATTTGTTAAATGATCACGAGCAAGTCACATGTCATTTAACAGATGATGTTTTGAACAAGAATTATTTCATTGTTGTTTTAATAAAAATGATTTAAAATAAATATTCAAAATAGAAAATCTAAATTAAAAACTATTCTATAACCATATATAAAAATGTGTTGCACAGGAACTGAACTAGACCTCTGTAAATGGACACTCCGCTTGTCCTTCTTCGAGTGGTCTACTACGCCTCCTACACACAAGCAAACAAGGTGAACTAAACCGGGGGTGGCTCTGGTAAAACCCCTCCGGCGTAAGAATAAGTGATTGTTTGCAAAGTAAATGGATAGCAATGGAACTTTAGAGAGAGAGAGAGTGAGAGTCACTTACAAATGATATTTTTCCTATGGTTTAAATACCCCATGCATCCATGTGCCTTGCATATGGGGGACACGTGTCGATCATCCATGGTATCAAGCCAACCACCCCAAAGTTAGTGGGAAATCACTGTTCACCTTGTCACATCATACTACTCTGACGGTTGTAGTGGGTACCTACGTGACAGTACGTCAGCCTTTTAAAGCCCCCAGTCATGATTGTCGCCCCTGCGAAAATCCTTCTAACGAAAGGACCAAAACTCAAATTGTCGCCAAACCCATCTCTTTACTGTCTTAAACTTGTCGCATATCATTCGTACTCGTCATGTTGATAACTGCCACGGGGAAATTCTCGCTCACTACTTATTCTCACGCATTGACATACTTAGGCCACCACTGTTATTGCCGCCTAACTCCGAATGTCGCCTTGCCCTCATAGGCTTATTTACAAATACCAACTTTATACATAACTAGTACATATGCCCGTGTCCGAGGACACGGGTCTTTTTTTTTTAATTAACATAAACATTATAGTTACAAATTATAGTGATGTATGAACATAAACATTATGCCCTTATCATTTCATCGTGTTCAAAAGGTTCTCGCATGACAATCGAGACAATGATAAAAGCCCGTGTCCGAGGACACGTGGTACCTTTTTTTTTTTTTTAATTAAATTTTTTTTTTTTAAAAGGGCAAAATGAAAAGCGAACAACTTAGTGAGGACAAAATGAGAAATTTGACATTTGGAAGAGGCAACAACAAAACTTGTGGCTCAGAACTTCGTATGCTGCTGACGTGGATTCCACATCCCCACCCTTCTCACTCCTTTTTAAGTCAAAATCTCAAGTCAAAAAATCAAAATCCCAAACCTCCTTTGCTCCGACCCAACTATACTACCAGCAAACAACAGTTTTTTTATCTACTCTCCGCCGGAGTAAAATTGAGTTCTTCCCGCTTCAAAATTAACATCGCCGGAAACGATTTGATAGATTGGGTTTTCGAAAAGATGAAGGAAGTGCAGGACATGGGGATTCTTTTGTTTGAAAAGATGATTGCTTTACAGGATCAGAAATCAACCGTTGACATCGCCGGAGGATTCACTGGTGGTCGTGATGGTATTTCAATAGACGTGGAGCGGCAGAGTTGTTTGGATGGAGAAGAAACGGAGACGCAGGTATAGTCTAAAGATGTTTTCGTTAAATTAAAAAAAATATATATATATATTTTTTTAAGGGCAAAATGGGAAAAGGACAAAAAAGTGAGGGCAAAATGGTAATGTCGGCGGATGCTACTGTTCATTGTACTGTACACTTGCTGAGTTGGACACCCTCCATTTATACTATAGATTGGCTCACTTGGCCCACTTGGCACTAGTGGGCCTTGCCTTAATGTTTAAGCCCAAAACCCATATTTGACTATCACATCAATAGCCCCCAATTTCGAGACCTGAATCATTCATGTTCCAGGCGAGAAATTTAAGGTTCAACCATTACTTCCCGCCGACTTACATCATTTGGGCGAGAATAACACTAGTACTGACACATGGAGGACAAGCGTCACACTCAGAGGGGTTTGTTTGACTCTTTGACGACTGTGATGGGACATTCGAATGGACATTTTGAAATTTGAAATCATTAAATGGGGGGAAATTAAAATTTTGGAGGTCAATTAATTTTAACTGTTCCCAAAAAACCCTTTGATATTCCCACGGTATAAATACTTTTCTCCCCCCTACCTTTACACTTTTTCGACTGCTTGTACTCTTAAACCCTCTCAGAAAATTCCGGCATCCTTAAAGATTTTCCGGCGAGCCTATTTTCGTCCCTCCCGGTCACTTTCCGTTCGAATCTTCCTTAAATCTTTACTCTCCCTTGAATTCCGATCACAAATACTCATTTACTTGCCTTATCACCCATCTAATCCTCCTGGAAACCAACCCCTTTAGCCGTCCGTTGAATATTCCGGCAAACCTTCAACCCCTACTCAACTTTCTCAACGATCCTTCCTATTTTCCAGGTAATCAATTTAATCTCTAATTTTTTAGTTTCCTTCCAATTCTTGTTTGTCACCTATGGCTAGATGTAAAAATTGTGTTAGGCAAATTAAGTATGGTCAATGTCAGAAATCTGGGGGTATCTACTACCTAACTAGGGGCATTTGGGCGAGAATCTCACGAGCTGACTTAGTTAACTGTTTAAGTGTTCATAGAGTAGATCCCGCCATCATTGCCTCTCTTGAAGTTAGGGGTAGATGTTTTATTCATGCCTCAGCCCCCATGTCTAAAAAAATTTAATTCCCG
Source organism: Adenophora triphylla var. japonica (assembly GCA_022495995.1). Taxonomy (NCBI): domain Eukaryota; kingdom Viridiplantae; phylum Streptophyta; class Magnoliopsida; order Asterales; family Campanulaceae; genus Adenophora; species Adenophora triphylla. The sequence continues at coordinate 62,562 of JAFEMH010004985.1, read as the reverse complement.
CGAACTTTGCGACCACCTTTGTCGCTTCTATGGCTCTCCCATAGACTCTGATAGCTCTGACACTGCCTTTCTCGCCACGAGATCTTTAGCTAATAGGAATCGTTATAAATAAATTCTCTCTTCTTCTGATTCAGGTGAGATGTTCAACTCTGGAGGCCCCAGCACTTCAGCTTCAACTGGCGGGAATTTAGCCTTGACCCATAATCTCCAACCTGATGCAGCGGGAACCAGCTCTTCCCAAAATCCTCTCATAACTCCCTGCAATACTAAATACAACATAGACCATCTAAATTACCAAATAGCTGATTTTGACGGCGAGATGTCCCTTTCCGTCATTAGGCATAGACAGGACGGAATCGTGGTGTTCCCGTCCCAACTTGATGCAGGGCTTAAAATTCCTGTCGATCCCTTCATTTCTCTCGTTCTCTACAAAGCTCAGGCGGCAATAGCTGAGCTTCACCCTAACGCTATTAGGGTTTTGACTTGTTTCGTTGTCATTTGTCGCGCCCTTAGGCGAAAACTCACCACTCATCTTCTCATGGACCGATTCACCGGCTATCAACAAAAAGATAAGCAAACCAATGAACTCCGAATGTCGCTTCAGTATATAAGCGACCAAAGATCTTGACCCCACTTCCCTCCAAAGTTCACAATTGGCAAAACGATCCCTTGTTTATTATTTCCCGCGTTGGTGGGGCTATCCCGTCAGACTTACAAGGAATCCACCCTAAGATTGACAGAAAATGGGCCTTGGATGAGGATGAGAAACGTTTAAAAAGAAAAATGCTCCAACTTCTCGCAGATGCCTCTGGCACCACTGATCCTTCCCCCGCCTTGTTTTCATGTCAACAAATACTTATGGACCACTCTCTTCTAAGCCAAGTAGGGCTTTCCTACAACTTCCCACCTATGCCTCCGCGTGTTGACGTATTATACACCGAATCTTGTCCTGGATGGGAACTTCACACAGGCTACAAATTTAGCTCAGAGTGCACGGTTTGCGGGAATGGCCAAAACATGTGTCCCGCGATGCAGAAAGTATAACGTATGGTTCCCGCAATTTCTTTCTTTCTCTTATTTACAACTCAACTTTTTATTGTCTCTAACATTCTCTCTTTTCTCGCAGTGCATAGAACCATGAACATGAATCAGAAACGGTTGGCCCAAGGCAGCTTTGAGCAGCAAACAAAATGACTAGCCATGGCAAGGAATGCCAGTCTGATGGCTCAACCAACTGATCTCGTCATTCCTATATCACCAACTGGTGTTGACGAAAGGATCATTACTGAAAATTCCCGCAAAAGAGCTTCGACAACCACTCCCCGCCAACAGAAATGACAGCGCTCCTCAGCCTCCGCCCTACCTCAAGGGAGCCAACCTGAGGCTCTTCAACTTCAAGATGAAGAAGAGGAAGAAGAAAATGCTGATGATGATGTCGATGATCATGCTGTTGATCAAGAGACAGCACCTGAGGGGGTTCAGGCAGAAGATCCCGTGGGAACTGACATCCCGCCCCCTTCTTCACAAACAGATGAACCAATTCCCAATGCTTCACCAAATCATCCTTCAGGCTCTCGCTCCACTCCCCGCCGCCATGCAAGCTGGCTAGAGGAAGGCTTCGAGATTCCCGCCGATGAAGCGGGCATGAAAGTTCTTTGCCAAGAAGCTAATAATATTCCCGTTCTTAAGGGACTCATCACTGAAAGGCTGGAGTCAGTGGCTTGCTTGCTGGGCTCCACAACCTTGAAAAGATCTAGCGATGCTGAGCAGGTCGCTTATGTTGAAGGGGAAGATCCCTCTCACTCAGCCTATCATGCGGGATCCAGCTTTCACTGGTAAGAAAACTTTACTTTTTTACTTTTTTGACTTTTTACTTCAGCACTTTATTGTTGCTTCATATCTCGTAGGTTAGCAGCATTATCTTAGGTTTGAGCAAGAAGTGCACTGCCTTGGAGATGGATCTTACCCAAGTTGAAGATGAAAAGAACCTCTTGAAGAGGCGGGTATCCAGGCGAGATGCCACAATCAAAGAGCTAAAGGATCATAAAACTAAAACTGATGCGGATCTTAAAGCGGAGACTGAACCGGGAAAAGCTTATCGGGAAGAAATGGAGAAGAAATATAAGGATGCGGAGGATAAACTTGCAAGTCTTGTCGCGGAAAATGAGAAAAACAAGGATGTCGCTGATAAGTTAGCAAACCTTACTGCAGAGAATCAACGGCTTAGAGATGAAAATTTTGTCAAAGCCAATCAAGTGACCAAACTAAAAAATGATCTCGCAGATGCTAAGACCAAAGTTGAAACTGATGAGATGGACGCCTTCGACAATGAATTCTGCATACACTCAGGACTATTGCCGCTGACTCTGATCATCTTCCCGCTATCACCCCCGCTATGCTAGCAAAATGGGGCTCTGAAACAATTTTCAGTGATCATAGCTGCAAAGGGCATGCCCTTGTCCCTTACAGCGAGGAAGAGCTGACCCACCTAGCGGCGCAGGATGCAGTTCTCGGCAAGGCTTCATGGCCCGTTCCCGCCATCCGTCCTGACAACATAGTTCCTGCTTGGTATGATTTATCTCAGAAGAACAAGGATGCTCACAATGCCGCCTATAATGGCAATTGATCTTATCTTATGCTTGTACTTTTCGTGCCAACAACTTTAATTTTAACTTGGGTCTGTAACAAACAATTTACCTTTCTGTCTTTTTAGTTTCTCAGTTTTGTAATCACTTTTGTCGCCTCTTTGCTACATTTTATCTTATGCTTTTGCTACTCATTATGTAATTCTTGCCTTTGTGAATGCTTTGCTCTTTGCTTTACTTTCTATGAACTGCTTTAAATTCCTACTTGCTTTAAATTCGACCTTTTGCATGTCGCCTTGTCTTATCTTTTGATAATTCTAATTTTGCCTTGATAGTTTATCAAAGATTAAACCTAATCACCTTATCTCTATATACATACTACTCCCTTAAAAAAAAGTGAGGCTTGTCTTTAGGCAGCCTCACTCCCTAGTTATGATTCCCGTCACTCAGTTCGCTAAGCTTTGCGACAATTTTATAAAAAGCTCATCACAAACATATCACAACACGCGACAATACTGCATCATGTTCCTACAATAAGCCGTGCTTGAAGCCCCCTGGTCAGCGACAATTTACTCACTTAATACTTATACTGGATGCTTATCGCCTCTGCGACAAGGTTCACATTCCATACTTTCCGCCTCTGCGAAAAGATTTTCATTCGATATTTATCGCCTCAGCGACAATGTTCCTGGCGTCGGGCCCTACAAGCCAGCACGCTGTGTTCCCGGTGCCTGGCCCTCCAAGCCAGCACGCAGTGTTCCAGACGTTTGGCCCTACAAGCCAGCAAGTGTTCCAGGCGTCTGGCCCTACAAGCCAGCACGCAGTGTTCCAGGCGTCTGGCCCTACAAGCCAGCATGCATCCATCTTCAAGCTTTGGCGGCAATCTCTACTTGCCTCCATCTTCAAGCTTTTAACTTTTCGCCAATCCATGCTTGATTCTCGAACCTCGTCCATCCCTTCATTGATTCATGAAACACAAAATTGAACTTGTCAGGTTTTTACAAGTACGGATGATCATGACAAAAATATACCGCTGAATAATTCCCGCCATTTTCCTTCCATCATATGTACAAGTTACATCTTCCTAGAATTACAAATTTTACATAACTTCTCCATCTAGCTGCGACAATCAAATCAATTAAATTAAAAGAAATAACTTTTGTTATATGATGCAACAACCAAAATATTTAATTACAAACAAAGGCGGTAATCTCATTGATATAAAGGCTTCAAGTGATCAACATTCCATGCATTTTTCAGCTCTTCACCATCTTGTTTCCTCAGCTTATAAGTTCCTTCTCGAATAACTTTGGCCACTTGAAATAACCCTTCCCACTTCTCATTCAACTTGGTAAATCCTGGTTTGGGCCCTGTAGCCTCCGCACTTCTGAGCACCCAATCACCAATGTTAAAGGATCTCTTGTTAACTCGCTTGTCGTGCTGGGCCTTCATCCTCTGCTTATAGTTAACCATCCTCATTCTCACTTGAAGCCTTCTCTCGTCAATCAAATCCAAATCATTACAACGCCTTTGGCCATTTCTTGCCTCATCATAGTAAGTCACTCGATATGTCGGCAGCACCATCTCAGCAGGTGCCATGGCCTCAGATCCATAAGTTAGCGCGAACGCTGTTTCTCCAGTTGAGCCCTTTATGGAAGTTCTGACATACCATAATGCCGTCGGCAACTCCTCTAACCACGCACCGCCTCTTCCTTCTAAATTCTTGTAAAGGGCGGCAATAATTTGCTTGTTTGCCGCCTCAGCCTGCCCGTTGCACTGTGGCCTATATACCGCCGACATCCAGTGTTTCACATTCATTCTCTTACATTCCGCAGCAAATTTCTTCCCAAATTGTGTTCCATGATCAGAAATGATGGCCCTGGGCAACCCATATCTGCACCAAATATTCTCTTGAACAAACTTATTCACATTGTCTTCACTGATTGTCGCCAAAGCTCTAGTATCGGTCCATTTCGTAAAATAATCAACGGCGACAACCACGTGCTGGCATCCTCCCTTAGCCTTTGGAAACGGCCCAATCAAATCTATGCCCCACATATCAAAAGGCCAAGTTGCGACAATTGGGGTTTGCTCTGTAGCTGGCTGCCTTGGAAGATTCCCAAAATTTTGACAGTTCTCGCATTTCTTAACATAATTTTCAGCATCCTTCCTCAGGCTGTGCCAGTAATAACCATGCAATAAAACTTTCTCAACCAAAGATCTCGCTCCCGGATGGCCACCACACACACCTTCATTGATTTCAAACAAAACTTTCCCCACCATGCCTGACTCTATACATCTCATCAGTGGCTTTGAAAATGATTTTCTATACAAAATGCCATCCTGCATAGTAAACCGCGGAGAGGTCACCTTTACCAGTTTAGCCCTTTCTTCATCGGACGCCAATTCACCCTTGTCCAAAAAAATCTTTCATTTCCGTCACCCAGTTTTTCTCAGCCTCCTCAATCTCCATAACTACGGGCCTGTTGATTGCCGACATTTCAACATATTCAATCATTGGCTCACTAGCCTCTTTATTCTTCTCGCCTTCGGCCGCCCTGCTCAAGGCATCAGCCTTAAATTTTCCGCCCTATTAATCTGCACTAGCTCCCAAAATTCAAACCCACTCAAAACGCTTCTCGCCAAATTACAATACTTTATCAAAACTGAATTAATCACCCCATACTCGCCTTTAAACTGATTTACAATCAACTGAGAATCAGAATGAACCACGATCCTTTTTACCCCAATATCTCGGGCCAATTCAATTCTCGCCACCAAGGCTTCATACTCTGCCTGATTATTTGACACTGAAAATTTGAACCGGAATGCCTTCTCATATTTACATTATTCATTTGGCGACACCAAAATTATTCCCGCCCCGCCCCTATCTTTGGCCGACGAACCATCCACATGTAAAACCCATCAATTTACCGGCCTCTCCTTTTCCTCAAACAAACTTGGCACTGCTCGCTTTGCCACTTTCCTCTTCCCGCTCTCCTCAACCAACTCCGCCTGAGACTTGGTGAATGAAGTTTCAACGATAAAATCCGCCAACGCCTGCGCTTTTATAGCCCGGCGGGATTCATATCTAATATCAAATTCAGTCAATTCAATGGCCCATTTCAACAATCTTCCCGTTGAGTCAAGCTGCTGCAGAATCTTTCTCAATGGGGCATCAGACAAAACCACAATAGTATGCGCGACAAAATAGGCCCTCAGCTTTCTCGCCGCCACCACCAGAGCATAAGCCAACTTCTCGGCATTAAAATACCTTGATTCAATCTCGCTTAAAGCCTTCAACACATAATATACTGGCCTCTGAACTCCCCCATCTTCTCTCACCAAAACTGCGGCAACCGCATAGTCAGAGGCCGCCAAATAAACAAACAACTCCTCCCCATCAACTGGACTGCACAACAAGGGTGGCTTCCCCAAATAAGCTTTCATCTCTTCAAACGCTACTCTGCATTCTTCATCCCACTCAAACTTTTTTCCACTTTCAGCACCTTAAAAAAGGGCAAACATCTTTCCGCAGACTTAGAAATGAACCATCCCAAAGCAATTATTCTTCCGTTCAACCGCTGAATCTCGCGAATGGATGTTGGAGGCGACATGTCCAATAAGGCCTGAATTTTCTCCGGATTGGCCTCAATCCCGTGTCTATTCACTAAAAACCCCAAAAACTTTCCCGCCGTGATGCCAAAAGTGCACTTACTAGGATTCAACTTCATTGAATTTTGCCTCAAGTTTTCAAAGGTTTCAGCGAGATCTAACAAATGATTATTCTCCTTAGTCTTGATCACCATATCGTCAATGTACGCCTCAATATTCGGCCCAATTTGTGACTTAAACATCTCATTTACCATCCACTGATACGTCACCCCCGCATTCTTCAAACCAAATGGCATCATCTTATAACAAAAATTTCCTTTTGGGGTCCTGAAGGCAGTTTTCGCCTTGTCCTCCTCAGCCATCTTGATCTGATGGTATCTAGAATAAGCGTCAATAAAACTGAAGATCTTGTGGCCGGCAATAGAATCAACTAACTTGTCAATCTTTGGCAAAGGATAACAATCCTTGGGGCATGCCGTATTCAAATCAGTAAAATCGATGCACATTCTCCATTTCTTGTTTGATTTCAGAACCATCACCGGACAGGCAAACCAAATGGGGTATTGGATCTTCTCTATAATTCCCGCCTTTAAAAGCTTGTCAACCTCCTCCATAACTGCCAACTCTTTCTCAGGGGACAAATGCCTCACCTTCTGCTTAAACGGCTCTATACTAGGATCAGCATTCAAATAGTGCATAGCCACATTCTCGTCAATCCCTCTCATGTCTTCAGGCCTCTAAGCGAATACATCCAAATTCTCTTTCAAAAATACAATCAAGCATTCAAGCTCATCCCGCGATAACTCCTTCCCGATCTTTATTTTCTGCTCCAGGAAATAAGCATTGACTTCTACCTCTTCTAGCTCTTCTCCCGCCTGAATATCAGGCTCATCTCGCACTTGTAGGGTTTCAACCTCTATTCTCTTCCTTTTCTTTCCCGCGGCGACAATTACCTTCCTGGTATCAGCGAAAATGTTCCCAGTGGGCCGTCCTTGTGGATCCTCCACTTCAATAGTTTCACAATCATCATCAGACTCATCCACAAACTTTTCAACATCCTCCTCAACAATTTCTTCAATTCTTGGCTCATCCATATGCACCAGTCTCACAACTCTCTCATAGCTTAGGTTATGGGCCACATTCACTATTTCCATTGCCAAATTGTTCTCGCTATCGACATCCCGCTCAGCCATAACAGGCTCGAATTCCTGCAACTCTGCCACGCCAATTTCCTGCTCAACAACCATACCAAATTCCCGCTCTACCTCAATTTCTCGCTTATCTTCACTCCCAACTGTCATTCGTTCTGGCATCTCCTTGGCCACTGCAACTACTATAGCCGTGCCATTCCTTATACTATCTGTCACAACCCAATCAGCATCATCTTCTTCAACTTCCACAATCTCAACCAAGTTTATTCTCAATTGGCTAGAAACAGGCTTGGTAGTCATTGAATTCATACTTTCCGCCTTTGCCTTCTGCATTTCCTTCTTTTTTCTTATCACCGTGATCACCTCACTCTTCAGACAACCTATCCCATTTGGAGTAGGATATTTCACCCTTTGGTGGGGAATCGACAAAACCATTTTGAAGCTCTGCATAAACGGGATTCCCACTATAGCATTGTAAGGGGAAACAAGGTCAATCACCATGAACTCAATGTTCTCGCTTCTCGCCAATCTTCCTTCTCCTATCTCAACCTCTAGCATAATCGTTCCCTTCACTTTGACGGAATGGTTGGTAAAGCCTTCCAAATATCCCTTGTGTGGCACCAAATTGGCCTCAGTGTAATTCATCCTTTTAAAAGCATCATAATACAACACGTTCCTGCTTGCCCCTGAGTCCACCATAACTCTCTGCACAATGTTATTGCCCGGATACATAGTGATGATTATAGGCTGATTCCCATGACTTTTAGTGACAGCCAATTCTTGCCTGGCGAAACTGATCACCCTATCTTCATTGGCGGGATATTGGGGAACATCGAAGGTATGCGACAAAGTCATAATTTGGTAATTCAGGTGGGCCATACAGGGCAATGGGTCATGAATCACATCAACCATATTCCTCTCCGACCTCCTCTGATCATCCCGCCCCACATTTTCCTCCAAATATTCCTTCAAATCCCCCCTATCAATCCGCATTTGAATCACCCGCCTTAAGTTATAACAATCATCTGTTTTGTGCCCCCTATCTTTATGATAATCACAATAGCTTCTTTGGTCCTTGGCCATATAAGTTCCTTCTCTGATAGCATACGGCTCAGGCAAATTCACCCTTTTCAAAATCTCGCTAATGGGGGTGTTCAATCTGCTGTACTTGACAATTTTCCTTGGCTGATCACTTTGGCCACCAACACGGCCAGCACTACGGCCGCCACCGCGGCCGCCATTACCTCCTGCCTGACCTCCGCCTCGATTTCCACCATCTCTCCTACTATCTTCTAGCACAACATCAACTCTATCCTTCACCACCTTCTTTGCCGCTGAACTTGATGCATGGGTCCCCTTAACCTCCGGCTCTTTCACGCCCCCACAGAATCCTCTAACTCTTTCATATAATTCTCCAGTTGTTTTCGGCAATCTCATACCCAACTCTTTCTTGAAAGGACATGCTAGTAAACTGGCATTATACAACATAATTATTTTGCCTTGGCTAATATCGGAAATTTGATTTGCTACTTTCATGAATCTGTCTGTAAATTTGGTAATCCCCTCTCCCTCTTTCTGCTTGAGGCTACACAACTCCGTCTTCTGCACTGGTTGTGCCCCAGATGCACTAAATCTCGCCAAGAATTACTCTTTAAAATCATGTTAACCAGTTATCGACTCTGGAGGCTGAGCCAAGAACCACTCCAAGGCATGATCAGCCAGCGTGCTCACTAAAGCTCTACACAACACCGCCTCACTCTCAGTCAGCAAAGACATTGTAGCTTCAAACCCGCCCACATGGGTTATCACTCTAGAACTCCCGGAATAGCTCGACAGATGAGGCATGCAAAAATTTGGATCTGGGGCTACACTGTGAATGCTTCTAGCAAATGGGGCCAAAAATGACCTCCTCTCCTCTACCTTCTTCGTTCCTGCTTCCAACTCTTTAATCTTTTTGGCCATTTCCGCCATCTCATTCTTCCATATTTCTTCCTCCTCTTTCTTTGCCTTCTCAATCTCAGCAGCCTTAGCCAATTCTGCGACTTTCAAGGCTTCAATAACTTTCTCGGCCTCGGCTGCCTTTGCCGCCTTAGCCTTTCTCCTTTCTCCTTTCTCGCTCTTTCTCATATTCTCTATCTTTTCTTTCTTGTCACCTCCGATCCTTATCTCGCGGCGACTACTCATCCTGACGATGGCTTTTATCTTGTCGCGAATAATGCGACCTTTCCCCGGAATACTTGGATTGACCGGGTCTATAATCCTTGTCTACCGCCGACTCACTATCCAACTCATCACTTTCATACTCATAGTAATAAGATGGCGCCTGTGAATTTCCAGATTTGTGATATATCCTTCTCCTCTTTCTTCCCGCCTCGCGGTCATCAGATTTCTTCTTAGCAACAGCTCCCTCCGATCTCGCCTTACCATGATCCCGCCTATGATCCCTTGTCTTATCTTTCGGTGGCGGCATGTCCCTCGCCCGCCTTGGCTCCCTAGCCACGCTCACACTAGCCGCTCTCTCTCCACCTGGCCCCTTTCCCACAACATCTGCCATTAACTCTTGCGGGATATGGCATGGCTCTTGATTCATTTCCCTTAACTGCTGATTGTTTGCGAGAACTCGCAATAACATTTCATTATCCGCCCTTAACCTATCCATCTTAGCTCTCGCCTCGTCATTCTTCGATGGAGCAGGAATTTATCCTTTCGCCACCGCCTTCGCCTTCTCAACCCTCGCCCTTTCATCTCGCGCTCTAGCCTGCCTGATGCCAGAATCCGTCTGAGAAGTACGTACCTCTACATCCCTTTCAGATCCCCCACCAGCACGAACCTCCTTAGCATTCGGGGTCGCCAACGTTAGATGTTGGGCAGCCTTCGAATGGGTTGCTCTATCTTGACCCATTCCGACAAATTGCAAACTGACAAACAAAGAGTCCAAGCAAATAACTCCAAGCCAAACAACACCTTTACAAACAGAAACAACGATCTGACAGCCTTCCAATAACCCTACTGACAAGAAAATCACCTTTACACAAACTACAAATACACCAAAAATTTCAACAGACTAAACAAGCTTATACTACCAGAAAATACAACACTGTCAGCCACTAAACAAGACTTCTGACAAAGACCACCTTTACACGAACTATAGATCCACCCTAAACTTCAAACCAAATAAACTTTCACCAACTGAAAAAGTTGATGGCAACAGCAACTGACAACAAAAGATTTTTTGGGCTCCACCGAAGAACAAGAACAATATACCACCTTCAAACTCACCACCAAACAGCCCCCAACAACCTCCAATCTCCACCGAACCACACCAAGAAGAACGTTCAGGTCCCGACAACGGAACCAACTTATGCTACACGAAAAAATGTGTTGCACAGGAACTGAACTAGACCGTTGTAAATGGATACTCCGGCTTGTCCTTCTTCGAGTGGTCTACTACGCCTCCTACACACAAGCAAACAAGGTGAACTAAACCGGGGGTGGCTCCAGTAAACCCTCCGGCGTGAGAATAAGTGACTATTTGTAAAGTAAATGGATAGCAATGAAACTTTAGAGAGAGAGAGAGTGAGAGTCACTTACAAATGATATTTTTCCTATGGTTTAAATACCCCATGCAACTATGTGCCTTGCACATGGGGGACTGTGATGATGTGCATTCACATTTTTTGATGTTTTTCCTTTTCCTTTTCTTTTTCTTTGGAATTGTTTTGGAAAAAAATCAATGTTTTCGGAGTCGCCACGCCGTTTTTAGTTTAAGGGCCAAAACTTTGAAAAATACCCAATTTTTAGAGAAAGTGAGTTCGGAGGTCACGTTATATTATGGGAAGAACGTTAGTGTTCACCCGGAATGCCTCGTACAACGAGTCTTCCTCACTTGAAATTTTTTGTTGTGTGTGTGTGTTTTAAAAGGGGTTTTCTAAAAATGATTGGGGCTTTAGGGACTGAACTGAAAAACAGTTTGAAAACAGTGATTAAACTGAAAATAACAGAAAATTGAGGGACTGTTTGCAAATGACAGTATCATCCGCGTGGGCTACCATGCAGTGTAAATATTTTATAGTTTTCAGTTTAGTCACTGTAATTTCCAGAAAGTTAACTGGATTTACAGGACTTAACTGGAATTATAACTGGAAGACAGAAAATAAGGAGAGATTTGGATTTTTGGCATCCATGCTTGTCCTCTCTTTCCCTAGACTTAGATTAGTGGTCATAAGTGATGAATCCACTTAATCAAGTCATCCCGGGGGTACGTTGGGACTTTGTGAGCATTTCATTTGCTTGGGAATGGGGGTTTTGACATAAAAAAGTAAGTTGACAAGGGAGTTAGGTCAAGATGTATCAACTTTTAGAGGAAGGTTTCTAAGGTGGCCATAGGAAGACCAACCTTGAGACCTATAGTCAAGTGTATCTTGTACATCTTGTGTGACCCATTTTGTGTGTCTAGATGATGTTCATCCAAGGAAAATGTTCCAAGGTGAGCAACTTAGACAAGGGGAGGGGAATTTACAAGAAATGTAAATAATGTTGACCATTTGAAATGATCATCTAGGGAGATTGACTCCAAGATGACCATATGTAGGTCAAGGAAGCAAGTAAAACTAAATATGTAAAGGAGCATGAAATATGGACCATTTGAAGTGGTCATCCATGGAGATGAACTCCAAGATGACCATCTTCTTGGTCAAACAAGCAAGTACCAAGAAATATAAAAAAAGGGAGTGGGGAAATGACATAAAATAAAAGGGAATGTAGATTATTTTGGAGGATCATCCATGGAAATGGGTTCCATGGAGATCCTCTTGAATCCTTGGGACAAGAGGGAAAGGGATGAACAAAAGGAAAGAATTAAACTACATGGTATGAATATGGATGAATGAAGGAGATATGAGTGAAGAGATTAAGGGTTTACCAATGATTCTTGGGTTTGTAGTTAGGGTTTGAAGGTTTCAATGGCTTGGAAGTGGTTTTGGGGTGGATTTGGTGTTGAATTTGGTGTGAAATTTGAGTGGTGAGAGTGTTGAGGGCTGTTTGAGAGGGGATTTTGATAGAGTAACAGTAGGTTTTACAAATTTTTGGCCTCTTGAAACTGAGGGAGAAGGGTTGAATTTATAGGGTTGCTGGATGCTGATCTTATCGGCATGGACAAGATTGTAGGCGCAATCTTGTATGCGCGGACTACCCAAGCAAGCGTGCCTGACAGTGCAGAAAAGCAGTTTTGGCATTTTTCCTTTGGTCAATATTCATTTTTTTAATGGGAAATGACAAATATCAGCGAGATTTTGTATATTTTTTTATTCCTAAGAGGTCCTTCCTCATTCAAATTATCAAAATAATGTCCAAAATGCCCCTAAATGATAATAAATCATTAATTTGGGCTGACGGAACATTAACGACCCAGATTGGGGTACTTACAGTAGCCCCTCGGCGACGGTACTTCTAGGGGAAGTGGGTTCATCGACAAAATGAGGACCCCAATCTGGTAAACGTTGTCAAGATGGACGAGGAGGTGACCGAGGTATTCTAATAGCTGGACCTTTAGTGAAAGGATTCCTACGTATCCCTTATGGGAATCAAGCCGGTCGTAGTTCAGGTCTTGCGGGGGAAAGAAATGGTCAAACGAATGGACCTCCCATCGCATTTTCGTTGTCGAATGTAGACTCGACTAACAAAGGCATTGCCGAAGACGTATTCGACCTAGCGGGAGCATTGCCGAAGACGTATTCAACCTAGCAGAGGTATTGCTGAAGACGTATTCGACCTAGCGAGAGCGTTGCCGAAGACCTATTCGACCTAGCGGAGGCGTTGCCGAAGACGTATTCGACCTAGCGGAGGCGTTGCCGAAGACGTATTCGACCTAGCGGAAGCGTGTACACTTAGAGTGAGACTTAGTTCAAGAGTATGATCCTAAGTCAAGGTTTGGTTCAGGAGTATGACCTTAAGTGGGGGACTTTTCGAAGGTTCTCTTGCTGGGGAAGGTTCGGACTTACGATAACCGCCGGGGAAAAGGGTGACCGTGTTGGTCAAGTGGCTGGACCTATGGTAGGCTACCTACGTATCCCAGATGGGAATCAAGCCTGGTCGTAGTTCGGAAACTGCTGGGGACACGTATGGGCTTGCGACGACAGCCGGGTTTTATCCGCTGGGGATGTGTGTTCTTGGTTCGGACTTACAATGATAGACGGGATTGAAAACAAAGATGAAAATGGGCTTTCGTTAGGGTTTTCGTTAAAGGACGGACTTACGGTGATGGCCGGAGTTGAAAACAGGGAAGGGAATGGACTTCCGTTAGGTTTTCATTAAAGGACGAACTTACGGTGACGACCGGGGTTGAAAACAAGGAAGGGAATGGACTTCCATTAGGTTTTTGTTAAAGGACGGACTTACGGTGACGGCCGGGGTTGAAAACGAGGAAGGAAATGGGCTTCCGTTAGGGTTTTCGTTAAAGGACGGACTTACGGTGACGGTCGGGGTTGAAAACGAGGAAGGGAATGGACTTCCGTTAGGTTTTCGTTAAAGGACGGACTTACGGTGACGGCCGGGGTTGAAAACGGGGAAGGGAATGGACTTCTGTTAGGTTTTCGTTAAAGGACGTACTTACGGTGATGGCTTGGGTTGAAAATGAGTAAGGGAATTGGCCTTCGTTAGGGTTTTCATTCAAGGAAGAACTTACGGTGACAGCCGAGGTTGAAAACGAGGAAGGGAATGGACTTCCGTTAGGTTTTCTTTAAAGGACGGACTTAAGGTGATGGCCGGGGTTGAAAACGGGGAAGGGAATGGACTTCCATTAGGTTTTCGTTAAAGGACGGACTTACGGTGACGGCCGGGGTTGAAAACGAGGAAGGGAATGGACTTCCGTTAGGGTTTTTGTTAAAGGACGGACTTACGGTGACGGCCGGGGTTGAAAACGAGGAAGGGAATGGACTTCCGTTAGGTTTTCGTTAAAGGACGGATTTACGGTGACGGCCGGGGTTGAAAACGGGGAAGGGAATGGACTTCCGTTAGGTTTTCGTTAAATGAGCTAACTGCTGTTAAATAGGGGATCTGAATGCAGAGGGCCAGGAATTAAAGGGGCAAAATAGGGATTTTGCCCTGCAATATCTTCCGCACGGACCAGACCCGCGACGATCCTGGTTCAAAAACTGGAAAGCCGTGCCTGTCTCCTCACTTTTCCACACAGTTCAGACGAGAGAAGGAGAGAAAACAGAGGGAGAAGACGCCATTTTTGTCCAATTTCTTCACCAAATTCTTCGAAATCAAGGCAATGGAGCAAAGGGGAGGAGCCCGTGGAATCCGCCAAGTTCGAGTGAGTCGGGATGCGGCGGAGAGGAGACTCGGTTTGGTGAGGATGCACCGACATTACACCCTCTCACAATCGATGAATGAGGAGCATTATCCGAATATGTGGCAACATTGGGCCACCGACGAGGATCTCCGCATGGTATGACACTCAATTTTGCCTATTTTGTTTGATTTTGTGCCAAAATTGGTATATGTTAGACTTAGGGCTTGAATGGCTACAATTGGGGCTTTTATTTATTTTGCCATGGAAAGTTGAAATTGATGATGCATGTGCTTAATTGATGTTATGGGTAGAAAGAATATGCAATTTGTTTATAAAAAACATTGGTAGTTTGCCTATTGTAAAAATAAAGTGGGTACAAATTTGCCGAATTTGGGACGGACTCTTGTATAAGAGATTTTTGTGATGAAACTTTGCTTTTGTGAATGCATGATTGATAACATGATGCACGAATGCGAGAAAAGATGCATGCTTAGGTAAAAAATGTACAAATTTGCCGAATTTGGAATAGACTCTTTATTTAAGAGATTTTGAAGAAATTGCATTTTGTAAAATGGACACAAATTTGACAAATTTGGAACGGACTCTTTGTTTAAGAGATTTTGAAAAAAATTGCATTTTGTAAAATGGACACAAATTTACCGAATTTGGAATGGACTCTTGAATAAGAGATTTTGAAAAAATTGCATTTTTTAAAATGGACACAAATTTGCCGAATTTGGAACGGACTCTTGAATAAGAGATTTTGAAAAAATTGCTTTTGAGAAAATGGACACAAATTTGCCGAATTTGGAATGGACTCTTGAATAAGAGATTTTGAAAAAGTTGCTTTTGAGAAAGGATGTGTGTAGAAAAATGTATCCGAAAATGGGACGGAGTTTATATTCTTTCTTTCTTGTTCTTTTGTTGTTCATGTCATATTGGCGATCTTGATGACATCTTTGTTTTGCATCTATTTTAAGGAGAGAGGCGATGTTATCCAACGCAAGTTGGATAAGCTAAAGACGCGGGGGTCCATGGAGGCAGTTGTCAGGCTATGGGATACTTTGCCTGCGGCTGGCAGGGTGGGCTATCGGAGTCCACGTCAGCTTGTGGCGGCTTCTAAGCTCTATGGCTTTGTTGAGAACTTGAGAGGGGTGTGTGGCTTACACAAGAGCAATGGGCTCACTTTGGCATTGGCCGAGTATTGGTGGGATGTCACCCATATTTTTTACTTTTCGTGGGGGGAGGCTACCGTGACCCCAACGGATTATGCTGCCATTACTGGCTTGTCCTTTAAGGGGCTCAGCTTGGAGTGGCACGACGGGTATACGGATGCGGAGCTGACGAACCTTCTAGGGATTGTTCTCATGCCGCGGAAGGGGATGGGCATGGAGTATGCCGTGATTGAGGCTAAGTTGGCCGAGAGTATTGCCAACTACGAGAGAGGGGACCTGCCTATCACAGCTGAGCAGATTGCTCAGTGCTTCTTATGGTTCGCCCTTTCCAGCACTCTGTTTGGGCATGCCGAGGGTACGGCCATGTTCGCTTTGTTGGGGTCCTTAGCGGATATAGACAGGATTGATGAGTACGCCTGGGGGGAGGCGGGTTTGGCGGAGTTATACTTTGCCTTGGACAGATATAGCAGGAAGGCGTACACTTCCCTGACTTGCTTCGAGTTCCCTTGGAGGTATACTCTCTCTCTCTTTTCTTTTATCTTTTGTACATATTGTGCATGCACTTCCAGTTTTTGACAGGTTTCTTTTGTTGGATGCAGGTTTGGGCCTTGGAGGTTTTTGGCTGTGCTTTGTGGGACCATGTCCCGGGGGAGAATTTTGCTTACCTGGCTATGCTTTGGTGGACTAAGAACGGTCGGGTGAAGAGGACGAGCAGGACTAGGATCAAGCTGAGGTACAATGACGCGGTGCCGTTCCTGAAGACGGAGACTAGTGACAAGGTTAATTTTTACCCTTGGAGCCGGTTCGAGGTGGACCAGCTGGGTGGAGCTGAGCGCTAGACGAGCCAGAGGTGGATCATGCAGGGTCTTACCTATGATGTTTATTACTTGGGAGAGAGGGTGACGAGGTAGCATGGTCTCGGGTTACCTGCTTTGGCGCCGCATGAGCCTCCTGCTGACATGCTAATTCCCTGGGAATGGTCGGCGAACTGGGATTGGTTCAGAGGTGGATGGCTTGCCCTAGAGTTCGTTACTGAGGAGCCTTATCAGTAGTTCGTGAGGCGTAGGCTGAGGAAGCCCTAGGTGCTGGCGAGGGAGGGGGAGTCAGTTGTGAGGATCCCTCGGGCGGACTTTTCGTATACCCAGGATGGGGTAAGGATGAGGGCACAGATACCGCTCCCAGCGGTGACGCCGCGAGCTTTCCGGCCTCGACCGAATGCTCAGGTATGTGCTGGTCACGTTTTGGTCATTTTGGTTTTGTACTTCCTTCGTCATTGTTTCGATTGCCTTTTAATTCTTTTGTTTCTTCTTTGCAGTATTCGTCCCGGGTTGTGGATCGACTTATGCGCCAGGTCATCGGGGTGAAGAGGTTCATTCGCAACCTTGTAACGAAAGGGAATGCTCGGGGCTCGGAGAGGGTGAGGCAGCTAGGATCCAGTGCCTCCATGCGGAGAGGTCCCCTATTCCTACCAGCGAGACCATGCCGGGCAGGAGATCTATGGAGACTCCTCGTACTCAGCCCAGGGAGTCGACGGACGCTTCCCCTTCTGACTATATGGACAGGAGCGTGGAGCTCTCCCAAGATCATATTATCTTTGGAGGCATGGAGGGACCGGGCTTTGTACAGGGCAGGACCAGCGAGGGCTCTTCTTTACACGGTGGAGATTATGGTGCTTATGAGCCGCAGGGAGGTTATGGGACGCCCTTGCAGACCCATGGGACATACGGCCAGGGTTCTGACGCTTTCTCCTTCGAGTACGACTTCTTCGCCGACATTGGGGTGCCATATCGGGGCGTGCCGGCCGATCCCGAGGACCGATACTCTGATGCCAAGCAGGATGACAAAGATCCGGGGTGGCTTTTCCGGAGGCAGCAGCGGAGGGGCCGAGCACGACTCGAAGGGTTCGGAGACGCGGCAAGGAGATTTCCAGAGAGGAGGATCTCGCTTCTTATTCGGATAGTGATTCCGATTGATTGTACCTGTTAGGGTAGAAAACACATATACATTTGATGGACATTGTTTTTCTATTTTGGCATGTAATAATTACAGTTTATTTTGCTATGTATTTTTGTACATATATTTTTTTGTTAATTCTGTACTGAATGCAAGTAGCATGAGCCCGGTTTGGTGTTTTTATGGGGACAAATGGGGCATCTTTGTGGGGATTTTGGATGAAAATCATGGGAGATGGGCATATTTCCATGTTTGGCCGTTTGGGGAAGGATTTCCTCATTTGGGCAAACAGTTTCATTGTTGTCAAAAAAATTTATGGACTGGAGAACAATCTTATCCGCGTGGATGAGATTGAGTCTGCAATCTCATCCGCGCAGACGAGGGCAGCACCTGGCAGGGTTATTTAAATTTCACCTCAGGCTTGGTTTTCCCCACTCAACTTCATCTTCTTCCCTGTTCTTTCTGAAGTCACGACCCAAAACCTTAAGAAGCCATGGAAATCATGAAAAATTCTCATAAATTGCCGAAAGAATTGCAAATGATCTTCTTTGACAAGTTCAAGGAATGGTCTAGGGAAATCATGCACGGGAATAGGGCTTTCTTCGAAGAGAGGTACAAGATCAAGTCCTTATGGTCTCTCAAGGAGCTTGTTCCGGATTACGACTTGATGAGAGCTTCTGCCTCGTTTTGGGACACTCGGAGGCATGTCTTTTTCTTTTCCTACAATTAGATGGTTCCCACCATTGAAGACTTCTGGGCGTTGCTTGGAGGGCCTGAGGTGGAGGAAGTTGCACTTCCTTTGCCCGGAGGGATGTCCTTTGTCGACAAATTGTCTAACCTCCTTCAAATCTCCTCGGAGGAAGCTCGAGGTATGATTCAAGGACCCGACTATTTTGACATTTCTGATCTCCCGGATAGGTTTAGGGGTTTGGATATGGTTGGTGATTGCTATTGGGATGTCTTTACTCTCTGTGCGATTGGGTCCCTATTTATGGTTTGCTCCTTTGGGATATGCCACCGGTCTCTATTAGACGTTGTTGTGCACTGCCGATCGGGTCGGGATATAGTTCCCTTGATCTTGGGAGAGACCCTCCATGCTATTGACCGGTTAGTTATCGGAAAGCGGTACATGCACGGGGGAAGCCCGTTCCTTTTGTCGATGTGGCTGATGGAGAGGATAGGGGTCCTGCGGGAGGCTCCACTTGTATTCAAGCCATGGACCTTTGCCAGGAGGGTAGTTATAGTTGAGATCGGGAATCAAGCCTTATGGGAGCTCTGGATGGCTCAGCGTCATACCCAGGACATCCGATGGTGGATTCCGCACTGGCAGATTGAGACAAGGAGGACGCTCCAGGAGGGATCCCAGGTAGTCATGCTTCTGGGGCTCAGTTGGTCTACCTTCTATATTTCGGCTTTGGTTCTCAGATAGTTTGGGATGGAGCAGGTTCCTTTGGAGGGCTGCGATGATATTGCCACCCGGGTGGTGATGTCTGTTCCCATGGATGACCCATCTGCATTTTTCTTCCTTTCCCGAGTATGGAGGTACCACGCTTTTCCTCATATGGTCCTTCTCAGGCATCCGAAGCGCATTTATCTGTCCACTTGATACTTGGATTGGTATGAGGGACACATGGGGGAGACTCAGGTGACTCTTATGAGGAGGCGTGAGGCCATGATGGGACCAGAAGATGTCTCGGCTTCAGTATTGAGGAGAGCTGAGGCGAGGGCTAGCCTAAATGACAGGAGTGGAGATGACATGTTTGACTACGAGATGAGTGTGGAACGACAGAGGGACAGGGTTCCCATGACGCTACCCCGGAGGCAGGAGATCAGAGACGAGGCCTAGGCGACCAGAGCTCTGATAGAGGCAGGCTTGATGGACCCAGCCCCAATGATGGAACTGGGGAGGAGGAGGACGAACATCATTCCCGTGCCTAGGAAGAACACAAGGCATGGCGGGAGGAGACGGAGGAGGACAGAGGGGGATGCTGGCACTAGTGGCTAGACCCTTGAGTATCCATTGATCGCCCTTGCAGACACATTAGTTTTTAGTTATGTATTTTTTATGTCTTTTCTTTTAGCGCAATTGTGAGTTTAAGAGTAGACCGGGCTTGAACTCATCAAGAAGTTTATAACTGTAATGGACAGGTGAATTGCATTAGAGCTTTTTGAGACGTAGATGCAATAATTTTGGTGATGACAAAATATGATGTTTATTTATGTTTTAAACCGAACCGTTTCCGGCTGCCTTCGTTCCCCTCTTTCAAGTGGACTAAGGGCTCAGGTCTCCGTAGGTCGACTCTATGAATTGTTGTTTTTTTTTTAGAAAGGGAAGGTAGGGAGAGGGACGAGAGAGGTGCAACCCTGTTTTTTACCTAGGCTGCCCTTTCGGGTTTTTCAACCTAGTTGGGTATTACTCTTTTGGCACTTTTTTTTTTATTTTATAAGAAGCTTGAGCTCTTTTTTTTTTTAAGAGGGGGTAAAGAGAAGTGCGACCCTGTTTTTTACCTAGGCCGCCCTTTCGGGTTTTCAACCTAGTTGGGTATTACTCTTTTGGCACTTTTGGAGGGAAGTGACTCGATCTTAAGGCATAGTATCTGCGGAGCTTGTCTCCGTTTACTGGATGCACGAAGGGATTTCCATCTAAATCTGCGAGCTGCATGGCTCCTCCAGAAAAGATCTTCTAAACTACAAAAGGTCTATCTAGATGGTCTCCCATTTGCCAAGTGGATTGGCGTGGGTTGGAGGCTTCTATTTTAGAATGAGGTCGCCTTCTCGGATGTCACGATGTTTCACTTTCTTGTCAAAGGCTCTGGCCATTCTTGCTTGGTAAGCCCGGGTGTGTTCCATGGCTTTTAGACGGCGTTCATCTAACAGGGACAACTCATCATGACGACTCTGGAGCCACTCGACTTCGTTGATCTGATTTTCCAACAACACACGGAGCGAGGGAATTTCCACTTAGATTGGGAGCATGGCCTCCATTCCGTAAGTGAGGGTGAAAGGCATTTCCCCGGTGACAGTTCTGACGGATGTTCTGTATCCCCAGAGGGCAAGGTGGAGCTTGTCTGGAAAATCTCTGCCTCTGACGGCCATCTTTATGATGATGTTTTCCAGAGTCTTGTTTCCCGCTTCAACAGCACCATTGGTATGGGGCCGATAAGGGGACGACTTGTGACGAGTGATTTTGAATTCTGTCAATAATCTATCGCATTCTCCCTCAAAATGAGAACCATTGTCAGATTCACTTCGGATGGCAACCCATATCTGCACATGATGTTTTTTTTAATAAAGATGGCCACTTTCTTGGAATTGAGGACTTTGTAAGACTTGGCCTCAACCCATTTGGTGAAGTAGTCTATGGCTATCAGGATGAACTCGTGACCGTTGCTTCCTGGTGGTGTAACCTTGCCGATGACGTCGATTCCCCAGGTAACAAAAGGCCAAGGGGTTGTCATGCAATAGAGGTCGTGTGGAGGCAAATGGTTGAGATTTGAATAGCGTTGACATTTGTCGCAGCTTCTCACGAACTGGATGCAATCCGTCTCCATTGAGATCCAGGAGTAGCCCATTCTCAGGATGACCTGCATTATGGCTCGAGCATTCATGTGGGGGCCACAGGTACCACCATGTACTTCGTTCATTAGCTCGTCAGCCCTTTGTTTGCCGATACAGCGCAAGAGGGGACCTCGGTAACGCCTTTTGTACAGCGTATCCCCCAGAAGGACGTAGTGGGAAGCCAAGCATTTCAGGGCCATAAAACTTTTTTGCTTTGATCCCTTCTTTGAATTCCCCGTCTTCATTTTTGAAGGAGGCTTCACCGCTTTTTAGGTACTGGTAGATCTGAGCATACCACGGGTCATCTACCGACTTCTTCTCAGCTTCGATTTCAAAGCAGTAGGCTGGATTCTCTCTTCTCCCAACCTTGAGGGTTTGACTAATTTTCCTTCGGGTATTTAAACAAGGGAGGCTAGTGTAGCCAAAGCATCTGCTAACCTGTTGCGGTCTTGTAAGTACAAAAATTTGGCTCATGCCTTCCGGTTAAGTTTCCCGGCAATTCCCCGGACTTTTCTAAAGTTCAGGGGCAATTTGGGAATTTTCCCAAACCTTCCAAGGGGTGAAGGACTTGCTAGGAATTAAAATTCCATATAGTCCCTTGTTGGAAAGAGCTTCTAGAATGCCACCTTGCATGATTCTAGAAACAGGCTGAGTCATTAAAGGATAAGACCGCACGGCTTCATTAGCAAGTGGTTAATGCCGCACGACTTCATTAGGAAGCACAAATCTACCTATAAATAGAGGCCTCATCTATTCATTTTAAAGGAGAATTTTTGCACTGTTACTCTGCCAAAATAGAATCACGAGTTTCCAGAAAACTGAAACCTCTCAAAATCACCTCCCTCCTCTCCAAAACCCCTCCAAAGTTACTCCTTCCTTAGGAAAGCTTCAAGGGAGATAGAGGAACACCACAATTGGTAACCTCTCCTCCTTTCCTCTTTGAAATATACTTGTTTTTCTTGTTATATTGCTCCTTTCCATTTATATTGCTATTTACTTGCTTTGTATGTGATTTATTGCCATAAAGATCAAGTCTTTACTATGTAGATCATAATACCCCCCATTCCCCTATCACATAGGATTCATGGAGAATCCATCCCAAGGATGAACAATAAGACCACAAATGGCTTGATCTAGGGTGGATCTCTCACATGATGATGTGAAAATGTCATCTTTTATCATATAAAAATATCATCTTTTCATTAAAAATGTCATCTTTATTTACATAAATGTCATCCCCCTTCCCATAGACCTTGCTTCCAAGGATTGTCCACCTAAATAGTTCTTAAAGGACATAGGAAAGCCATAAAGGTCCTCCCTTTACATTCCTAGTCTTAGCTTTCATAGTGTTCCTTACACATGCTTGCATAAAAATGTCATCTTAACTTTAAAAATGCATTCCCCATGTCCCTCATGGTTGGATCACTCTCCAAGGATTACCTAGTGACCTTCTTAAGGCACAAAAAGGCATAGGATGAGTATAAAGATCCAATCTTTATACCCCTCCCCTTAGTCCCTTTGGTACTTGAAGCATCTCTTGGGGCGTAGCGGTGTAAAGTTCATATCATTACGTCGTTTCCTCCATATAAAGATGCCATAGTCGGATATCCCTTTAGAAACGGATGAACTTGAGCCCCTACATCTCCGATCATCACTTGAGATGAGCACAATGTCCCTATCAAGCTCAAATCGTCTCAAGATGTAGGATTGATGGGCAAAGGTCCTTCCTTTCTAAAGAGTCTCATTCTTGGAATATACAAAGAGGCGTCCCTATTCCGATCACATGTGACCAAAAGTCACTTAATGACGATCGTAAGTCCAAGATGAGCACGGGATCAAAGTCCCGAATATATCAAAATCCAAGGAATCCCGAGCAATAACCAAACCATGGTTTATACGTCCAGAAGACCACTTGGCACATTCCCCCCCCCCCTTTTCAAATCACATCCCACACACGAAAGCACAAAGGCAAGCACAAAAGTTGGATCTTGGAAGACTTGCTTCGGCAAGGCTCCTTGGGTGAACGCCAAACGCTCTTCCCAAAGGGTAACTTAACCTCCGGACCCTAATCCTTTTTTTCAAAGTTTTGAGGAAATCAAAATGGCGTGGCGACTCCGTTTTTCAATTTAAACCGGATGTCTTCAAACCGATGTGAGGTGGTGACCCCTTACACGAGAAAGCGGTTCAACACAAAAAAAATAATAACGCCGCAACTTGGGCACCACATTCACAGTTTGACGACTCCGCTGGGGAAAACCAAAAAAGCTTTCATTTTTAATAAGAAAATGATACTTGGTATATAGGTGGAAACCATTAAACTTCCCGTTATCGCCTCCTCACCCGAGTCTGGGATAAAATATGGTCTAACAATGCCACATACCGGTATCCTTTTTGAAAAAAAAAGAAAAACCTTTTTTGAGTGGGTTAGCCTTCCGTCGCGGATCCGATTCTCGTGCTTGCTTTCTTTCTCATGTTTTTTGCATGCATTTTGGTTCTTGGGATTGTGCACATTCTGAATACTGAACATGAAGCTTTCTGGAGCTAAAAAGGTGCCAAAACGTTCGGGGAAACAACCTGCAAATGAAAAATATTGGAACCTGGAAAATTGCTTGATCCAGCCGTACGGCTTGATCTTCCCTGGATCCTGGCCGGGCGGCTTCTTTGGGCAATTCAACCAGGACATAATCTGAGGCTAATCTGGCAGCATAGGCAGCATGGGGCTATTCAGTTCCAAGACTGACCGGGCTCCAAAAAAATTTACGTGCTTAACTGTTGCATTTCCCCCGTCCCGAAAATCATTCCTTTAAAACACATTTCTGAAAATTTCTATTTTAACTCAAAAAGGAACATTTTTAGGAGGCCGCACACTACGCGCACCTTTATATCCTGTACACTTTGCACGCACGTCCTTCAACCCGGGATGGTTGTTCAGTTGCAGTCACGGACAGCCTTACGATGCTCCCGGACGCGCACGAAATCATCCCAAACTCCCCATGGCAGCCAGTGTCGACCAATGCACAGTCCGTATCACACATTTTAAAACCGTGACTTTTGGTTGGTTTTTGGTCTAGACCGTGTCATATATCCTAATTGCATACCTCCGTAAAGGTCAAACCTTAGCCCATGACGGAAGTCAAGAGCCTTCGTTTAAGCGAAACTCTGCCGAAAATCCGCCATGGAAAATTGGCAAAATCTTGACTCCGGCATTGACTTTGACTTTGACCTGCACAGGATACGTAAGAGTCAAGCCCGAGTCCGTGCAAAAAATCAAAAGATCTTTTGCGCAAGCGGAGCTCTGCCGAAATTCCGACAAGGAAAAATTGGCAAGATCTTGACCTGGCATTGACTTTGACTTTGACTCGCGCAACGTATGCAACAAAGTTCAATGTGACACCGTGTCATCCGGCTTTTACCATCCGACCCATGCCTATTATCTTCTTGGACAATGACAAAAGTCAAAACGTCAATCGCGCAAGCGAAACTCTTCCGAAATTCCGTTAAGGCTGAAAGACGAGACTTTCCCGGCATTGCCTTGACTATAATCTGCATCGCTTGTGCGTTAAAAGTTCCTATGACCCACTAGACCCATTAGGAGCGTTCTTCTCTCTTGGTCGGTGGGATCCGCGTGCCCTATAGGACCCTCACTCGGGGTTGTCCACCCTGGGAGGTAGAAATACAGGTGGAAAACGAGGGGCTTATAGACGTAGTGACAGAACCCACTGATACATGATCTAGAGTAGTTGCGAAAAAGAAGGGAAACCCCTTTTCCAACCAAATAGAAATTAATAAAAGACACTGTTTTAAGTAAACTTGAACAGTTAATGGAATCACAATTGTAGCCAGCAAAGCCATCAATGAAGGATTTGACTTCGTATTTAGCACTGGCGTCCACCAGAATGTCTATGTGCCCATGATACTGGTGGAAGTGGAGGGATTTGAGGTCACGAAGCAGCTGGAGCAAGTACAAGTTGTCCAAAGAAATGGGTCGAAAAAGTCACGGGGATGAAACTTGATGACTAGGCATACTGATGGAAGGAAGTGAACCTGAGAGGAATTTGAGGGATATTGGGATCTGTTTGGGAGGATTCAGCGCTGCGCTGGTTGTTTTGACTGAAAGGGGTAGTACCGGCTGGTTGTGTCTTCAGACTTTTCTCAAACTTAGAACAAGTTATCCTGTCAACTTCTCTCACTTCGGGCACTTGGATTTTGCACGACTGAGTCACTTCTTTGCCTGGTTTGACACCTTGGGTCAAGGGAGTACTAGTACTCATCATGAGATCAAGCTTCTCCTGTATTTGTTTCACTTGCTCCGTCAATATTTCCACATGGGGGTCAACGGGAACACTCGAGTTACTGGAACTCACAACAGGACTATTATCAGCAGAGGGAACCACAGTAGCAGACTGGTGAAACTGACGGGTGAATTCACTAAGTCCGGTAGATGACAACTGAAAACTTGAGGCATTCGGATTTTCTTTTAGCAACTCATGATTGCATTCAGGCGGGTATAGAGGCTTCAGAACATAGCCACATGGCTCAAACTGATTATGTGAAGCTGGAGCATAAACTGGCAGGTACTACTGAAACTGAGAAACAGGTGTGGTGAAGCCCAATCTGTTATGAGGAGCTGAGGGTGATGGAGCCCTGATGGCCCGAGACACGGGGAAGAACTGGAGGGCAGTAGTCCTTGGTGGGGAATCACATGTCAAAGGAGGAGGGTATTGGTGTGAGCGTTGTGATTAATTTCGAGTCGCCACCTATATTATTCGTTTGGAAAACATAGAAAAACCATTTTTTTGAAAGAGATTGGGTTCGGGGCTTAGGTTATGGAATGGGTAGGTCAAGGAGCATCCATTCCACCCAATCCGGAGATTGGTCTTGCTAAAGAAAAGAGAGGTTTTCAGAGAAGAGAAGACGATTTCAAATATAACAAATAAAGATCCATTTAACGGGGTTAAATGAAATGTAGGATCGATTGCTTCGAGACCGTCCCCATGATTTGGAGAGGCTCTAGGCCTATCCTAGTTTCAATAGATTTATACCACTCTAATAATCAATTAGAAAGGAATTTAGGGGGTTACCTTGCGTGAGGTGATTTAGGCAGAGTTTCGACTCAAGTTTAGAATCGAATCTTGATACGGACAGAGCTTCGCCTCAGTCCTTGACTTGGATTTTGATGTTTGTTTATCAACAAGGTTGACAAACAAACTTTGAGGTGATTTTTAGGGTGATTTTGTAGGAACCTTTCAGGGAAAGAAACCAACAAAATATGTGTGTGTTGTGAAAATTTGTCGTCCTTTAATCCTTGGAAGTCACCAAGTATTTATAGGGGTTAGAGAAGTGTTGAAGATGAGATCAAACACTTCAAGAAGCTTCCAGACTCCAAACTCTATTGGTTGGCCGGATGGATAAAACCTTATCCCGAAAAGAGGTTGAAATCGATGAGGAAACTGTCTTCTGCATGCTGCAGAGGGACAATATCTCGCACGAGACACGCCATTCCGCGCGAGATATTGCTTCTGTTGGACAATTATGTCCTTTCCTCGTTATCTCGTATGCAGTTTAGTCCCAAACTAATGATGGTTAGTCAAAACTTAACGAAACATGACGAAATGGTGGATTTCTACTTCTTGACTCAAAGCGAGACTTAGAGTGGTATAAATATGATCCGATGTGTTCAGAATGGGGTGTCTATAGAGCCCCTCGGCGACAAGACTTATGGAAGAAGTCATGTCGATGATAGAAAAGACATCATTCTGAACATCGGGATGGTGGGGCCGCACGGCTTCCTACGTATCTCTATCGGAGAATCAGACCATGACGTAGTTCGACTCCAAAACATGAAAAGGCTGCTTTAGGTATTTTGAAAATTATTTTTGAAAATCGAGGAGATTTTGTTTTGAAAGATAAATTCATACTGAGGAATCAAATCAAGACCCAATTCTGAATATACCTGTCTGTTTGAAGATTCGCCTATCTGGGCTCTGAACCTGCGGGAAATATGTTAGAAAACAAAGGCTTACCTTTTCGGTCCTTTGAGTCCTATCGGTTTTGTGACGATTCGCCTTTCTGGGCTCCAAATCGGGCTTTTTGTTGTTGAGGATGACGACTCACCTGTTTGGGCGTTGAATCGGGCTTTTGGTTCGACGATCCACCTGTCTGGGCATTGGATCGAGCTTTTATTTTGACGATACACCTGTCAGGGCGTTGGACTGAGCTTTTATGATGACGATCCACCTATCTGGGCGTCGGACCGGGCTTTTTGATTCGACGATCCACCTGTCTGGGCGTTGGACCGAGCTTTTCTTTTGACGATCCACCTGTCTGGGCATCGGACCGGGCTTTTTGATTTGACGATCCACCTATCTGGGCGTTGGACCAATCTTTTCTTTTGACGATCCACCTATATGGGCGTTGGACCGGGCTTTTTGATTTGACGATCCACCTATCTGGGCATCGGACCGAGCTTTTAATTTGATGATTCACCTTTCTGGGCTCTGAATCATGTGGATCGAGTTGATCTTTGGACCACTCAGTTTTCGGGCGACTAGTGCCGTACCGGGCGATCGTGCGGGCGTCACGTTCGGCTCGTTCCGTGACTTGCGGTGCTGATTTTTCCACGTTTCCTTGCTAGTTTATCATTTCCAAGGGTAAATGTGTCAAAATTTTGAATTTTGACATTGCGTAGACGCTTATTGTCGGGGACAATTTTGTCAAATTCCAGAAGGTATATCTCGCGCGATACATCTTATCTCGTGCGAGACTTGTACTGTCGGGGCTAATATAACAGCAGCTCCTCTTTTAATTTGAAAACATCCTTTTCAAAGTTCCCTCCCTAGCTCGAGCCAAGGTCGTTTTTCTCTGCAATTTTTCATGGATTGCTTGGTGATTCTCCTCCCAATCAATTCTCAATTCTCTCTCCCTCCACAATCAATGGCGCAAGAACAAAGGAATCCTATTTTGGGGAGTTATTTACTAGGGAAGGATTATCCCCGCGATGACCTCACCTTCGATAGGCACGCGCACATCTCCACCACCGTTCGGGAAGGTTTGGTAAGAGTTTCTTTCCCACCTCTTGTTTCTTATATTGCATTGAGCTTGAACCCACTTTGTCTTGAATTCAAATTCCATCAATGGCCATTCTTTTCTTGTTCTTGTCTAGAACTAGGTTCCTTCTTGCATGCTCTGATTTTGTGCATTTTGTTGGATGATTGTTGTTGCATTGTGTGCGTATGAGCCTCCTACACATCATGGATTGTAGGAGAGGTTGATTCGGATCATTAATGGCATCCTTGGGCAAGCTTTTCTTGTACGCATGCCAAGCGTTCGATGAAATGCCTCAATGAAAATTTTTCTTCTATTTCCTTGATTTTCTGACATGGAATGATTTCTAATGTTACCCTTTTTGCTTTCCCTCTATTTTGCAGTCATATAGGCTAACGAAGAATTGCCATGGGAGCCCAAAATTGGCGAGAGCTTTGTGGGACAAGATCAAGGACCTTGAGGGAGTTCGAGATAGAATGGCCCAAACGGGGCTTTTAACTTTTGTTGATAACCTTCAGGGGATGAGGCGGACTCCCCAAGTTCTTCAGGTGATCAGGGAGAGGTGGTGGGATACTACCCACACCGTTCATTTGCGCTTCGGGGAAGCAACTATGACTCCGACGGACTTCCTTGCTATCACGGGGCTAGAGTTCATTGGCGATCCCCTGTCGAAGACTTCGGGTTATAAGCCTGCGGGTCCAGCTGTGTGGAGACAGTTGATCGGTTTCGTCCCTAACAAGGTTAAGGGATTTGCTGCTGAGCTGACTCCCCTCCGGCGTCAGATTGAGGATTATGCGCTCAAGCCGAATGCAGTTTCTGATCGGTTGGTGAGGGGTGCCCTCTGGTATATTCTTTCTGAGACCATCGTTGCGAATCACTCTTCTATGGCTCGTCTTTCTCTGTTAGGTTTGTTGGTGAATCTAGATGAGGTGAGTGGATATGATTGGGCCTCAGCGGGGCTGGCCTTCTGCTATCACGCCATGGACGAGGCGTGTAGGCACACCAAGGATACCCTGTCGGGGTATTCTTATGCTTGGGAGGTATGCCCTTGGTTCTGTTTCTGTCCTTTATCTGTATTTCGTGCTGAATCTTCTCTTGTTTTCTTGTGCAGATATGGGGCTATACTGTCCTTGGGCTGTACAAGTTTGAGTTGGAGAGCCGGACCCCTTTGTTCCCGGATATCAGGAGGTGGAGCCACCCCAATCGGAGCGTTGATGAGGATGAGGATCAGGAGTGGACCCTGACGGTGGCAGAGGCGCGGGCCATGCTGGACACTTTCGAGTATGAGAGGCTGGGCCTTTATCCATGGACCCTGTTGGAGCGGGAGGTGCATCGTGCTTGGGATGCCCAGTTTGGGATGCGAGAGGATCTTTGGCATCTTTGGAGGGGGATACTATGTACCTTAGTGAGCGGGTCTTCCCACAGCATGGCCGGGGTAGACTACCATATATGGTGCCAGCGGATCTGCCTAGGGCGATGTACCCTACCCACTCCATTCAAGATGACGATTATGCTAGTCTTATGGTGGGTGATGCGGCGACGACTTGTGTTGTCCATAGGGCCTCCTATGAGGAGTTCTTCCCTCGGCTGATGGGTCCCCTCTTGGTGGGTGATAGACGATGGCACGCTCGTCGCTCCGCCTCTGCCTCTGCCTCAGGTTCATCAACCCCTAGTACCTCCTCCCAGTCTGCTGGTTCTCTGCCTTTCGCCCCAGACTTCGGTCCTCTGAGCTACACGTACATGATGGGGAGCATGCCAATGATGGGCCACATCCCGACTCTGGATCATATTCCCGAGGGTTACCGCCTTTCGCCGGATGTCTCCTCGGTATGTTTCTGTTCATATCATCTCTCGTATTCGTCCATATAAGTGTATATGTCCGACTTCATCTGAGCATTTCTTTTCTTTTATTGTCAGGTCACTCTGTCCGCGGCCGATTACAACCGTGGAGCGACCAAGATGGCGGGACTGATGGCCCTGGTGTCGGACCTGTTCGAGAGGCTGTTCCATAAGGCTTCTTTGGTGGCCTCGACAGTGGCCTCGGCGGTGACCCCTACTTGCGAAGCCAAGAGATCAAGGAGGGATGGTAGCCCCCGTGGAGATGATGGCGGAGGTGCTGGAGGCTCAAGCGACTTGATGGCGTGATCCCCTCCTTTTCTCTCTATTTGATGATCTGTACATATTGGTCGTGTGGGCCCAGACAATTTTTTCTTTTCTTTGGTACATGTTAGAAACAAGTAGGTAGCATAAAAATAATGGTTTTCTTAACCCCTAAACCTAGGTCTAGTTAGTTAATTAACTTTCTCGACTTTCCATGTTTTTGGAAATGGAATGGAATGGCCATCAAGGCCACAATTTTGAGCTTGATCTTGGTGTTGCACTACATCTTATGAACTGTATGCGCAGGTTTTTTTTTCGAGACTTGCTTCGTTAAGTCGGGCTAGATTTTTGTTTGAGCAGAACCATTGCTGTTTTGCCGTAGCGATATCTCGCGCGGGACAAGGAGTCTCGCACGAGACACGCTACCCAGGCAGAGTTCTCTTCCTTTTTCGAACAGGATTTTGTCAGTTTTCCCTATAAAATCACCCTGTAGTCCGGCCAGATAACTCATTCTAGCCTTTCAAACTCCAGAGATATTCTGTTAGGGTGAAACTCTTGTCTTCTTTTCCAACCCTGCGATCCATGGCTTCCAAGGAGATTGCCCCAACGTCCATGATTGTCGATGATTTTTCTCTGTCGTCTGAAGTGATTGAATCTTTCAAGCAAGCATCAAGAGATTTTGTGAGGTCATTTCGCAACCGATATCGCAATAGGTTTATAGCAGAATTCGAATTTAGAATCCTTTTCACCTTGAAGAACCTCCAACCGGATTGGAATCTCTTGCAGGGTGATGCTCGATTTTGGGATCCCTCTATTCATATTTTCAATTTTTCTTTGAATGAGATGGTGCCTACTGTGGAGGAATTTGCCATTATCTTGGATATGCCTTTGACTGGTGAGATTGATGTTCCTAAGTATCATAGGAATCATTCGGAGGCTTTGAATGAATTGCTAGGGATCCCCCTTGATACTTGCTATGAGTTGGTTCACCGCAAATGGGTTGATTGCTCTTCTTTTCCAGGACGCTTCAGTGGGGATTCAGATGATGATGCCTTTCATGTCTACAAACGGAACTTTTTGGCCCTTTCTCTTTTCGGAGATGTTCTGTTTACATGCAGGGATGGCTTGGTTGACTCCCAACTGGTGGAAATTGTTCTGCAGGCTAGAAAACGTTCTAGGAACATTATTTCGCTAATCTTGGGTGAAACCCTGCATGGTCTTGATGAGCTGCATAGGACCGGTGCCATGAATCAAGGGAGTCCTCTTCTGTTGACTATTTGGCTTAGGGAGAATCTCAAGCTGGTAGGCCCCCTATTGGAATATTCCCCGTTCACATATCATACGCGAAAGTTACTGATCAAGGATCTCTCGGTGGACGAGTGGGCTGAGTTGATTGCGAAGACCGAAACTGCTGATATTCTTTGGTGTTTGCCTTATTGGAGGTTGAACAAGTAAGTTACCAATACCAAGGGCTTTGACAGGGTTGTTCTTCCGGGTTTGCGAGATTCCTCCTTCTATTTTCCCAAACGGGTGCTCCGTCAGTTTGGTCAGTCGCAGGACACTTATCTTTTTGAAGGAGCTTCTCGTGAAGTGTCTTACATTGGTGTAGAGTTTGCGCAGGCGCTAGCTCAAGCATGGGGCAAAGGAAATAGTCGGGACCGCTGGTCGAACCTTCGGACTTTTAATGCAAGTATCTTCTTATCCGACAAGTATTTGGATTGGTTTCTTCATACCGGCCACCCTAGTGTGAAGAAGATTGATGATCTGCGGCTTTCACTGCTAGGGGATTCTTTTGCGGCTAGCAGTATTTTGCGAAGGAGCGAGGCTCAGTCTGATCCTGCTAATGTGCGAACCGATCCGACCCAGGATTTTCTTGACGGGGATTGGTACGAGAGGCGAGGCAAAGGGATGCCTGGAAAGACGCAAGCTTTAGATAGGTCAAGTTTCGTCCCCGTGACTTTTTCGACCCATTTCTTTGGACAACTTGTACTTGCTCCAGCTGCTCTGTGACCTCAAATCCCTCCACTTCCACCAGTATCATGGGCACATAGACATTCTGGTGGACGCCACTGCTAACTACGAAGTCAAATCCTTCGTTGATGGCTTTGCTGGCTACAATTGTGATTCCATTAACTGTTCAAGTTTACATAAAACAGTGTCTTTTATTTATTTCTATTTAGTTGGAAAAGGGGTTGCCCTTCTTTTTCGCAACTACTCTAGATCCTGGATCAGTAGGTTTCGTCACTACGTCTATAAGCCCCTCATTTTCCACCTGTATTTCGACCTCCCAGGGTGGACAGCCCCGGGCGAGGGTCCTATAGGGCACGCGGATCCCATCGACCGAGAGAGAGGAATGCTCCTAATGGGTCTAGTGGGTCATAGGAACTTTTAACGCCCGAGCGATGCGGATTATAGTCAAGGCAATGCCGGGAAAGTCTCGTCTTTCAGCCTTAACGGAATTTCGGCAGAGTTTCACTTGCGCGATTGACGTTTTGACTTTTTGGCATTGTCCAAGAAGATAATAGGCATGGGTCAGATGGTAAAAGCCGGATGACACAGTGTCACATTGAACTTTGTTGCATAAGTTGCGCGAATCAAAGTCAATGCCGGGTCAAGATCTTGCCAATTTTTCCTTGTCGGTATTTCGGCAGAGCTCCGCTTGCGCTAAAGATCCTAATTTTTGGCACGGACTCAGGCTTGAATCTTAAGTATCCCGTGCGGGTCAAAGTTAAAGTCAATGCCGGAGTCAAGATTCTGCCAATTTTCCTTGGCGGAATTTCGGCAGAGTTTCGCTTGCGCGAAGGATCTCGACTCTCGACATGGGCTAAGGTTTGACCTTTACGTATCCCGTGCGAATCAAAGTCAAAGTCAATGCCGGAGTAAAGATTCTGCCAATTTTCCTTGGCGGAATTTTGGCAGAGTTTCGCTTGTGCGAAGGATCTTGACTTCCGTCATGGGCTAAGGTTTGACCTTTACGGGGGTATGCAATTAGCTTGTATGACACGGTCTAGACCAAAACCAACCAAAAGTCACGGTTTTAAAATGTGTGACACGGACTGTGCATTGGTCGACACTGGCTTCCATGGGGAGTTTGGGATGATTCCGTGCGCGCCCGGGAGCATCGTAAGGCTGTCCGTGACTGCAACTGAACAACCATCCCTGGTTGAAGGACGTGCGTGCAAAGTGTACAGGATATAAAGGTGCGCATAGTGTGCGATCTCCTAAAAATGTTCCTTTTTGAGTTAAAACATAAATTTTTCAGAAATTTTAAAGGAATGATTTTCGGGACGGGGGAAATGCAACAGTTAAGCACGTAAATTTTCTGGAGCCCGGTCAGTCTTGGAACTGAATAGCCCTAAGCTGCCTAAGCTGCCAGATTAACCTCAGATTGTATCATGGTGGAATTGCCCATAGAAGCCGCCCGGCCAGGATCCAGGGAGGATTAAATCGTACGGCTGGATCAAGCAATTTTCTAGGTTCCAATATTTTTCATTTGCAGGTTGTTTCCCTGAACGTTTTGGCAAATTTTCAGCTCCAGAAAGCTTCTTGTTCAGTATTCAGAATGTGCACAATCCAAAGAACCAAAATGCATGCAAAAAAAACATGAGAAAGAAAGCAAACACTAGAATCGGATCCGCGGCGGAAGGCTAACCCACTCAAAAAAGCTTTTTCTTTTTCTTTTTTTTTCAAAAAGGATACCGGTACGTGGCATTGTTAGACCATATTTTATCCCAGTCTCGGGTGAGGAGGCGATAACGGGAAGTTTAATGGTTTTCACTTATATTCCAAGTATCATTTTTTTTATTAAAAATAAAAGCTTTTTTTGGTTAGTTCCCCAGCGGAGTCGCCAAACTGTGAATGTGGTGCCCAATCGCGGCGCTCTTTTTATGTTTTTGTTTTGAACCGCTTTCTCGTGTAAGGGGTCACTGCCTCACATCGGTTTGAAGACATCCGGTTTAAATTGAAAAATGGAGTCGCCACTCCATTTTGATTTCCTCAAAACTTTGAAAAAAAGGATTAGGGTTCGGAGGTTAAGTTACCCTCTGGGAAGAGCGTTTGGCATTCACCCAAGGAGCCTTGCCGAAGCAAGTCTTCCAAGATCCAACTTTCGTGCTTGCCTTTGTGCTTTCGTGTGTGGGATGTGATTTGAAAAGGGGGGGGGGGAATGTGCCAAGTGGTCTTCTGGACGTATAAACCATGGTTTAGTTATCGCTCGGGATTCCTTGGATTTTGATATATTCGGGACTTTGATCCCGTGCTCATCTTGGACTTACGATCATCATTAAGTGACTTTTGGTCACATGTGATCGGAATAGGGATGCCTCTTTTTATATTCCAAGAATGAGACTCTTTAGAAAGGAAGGACCTTTGCCCATCAATCCTACATCTTGAGACAATTTGAGCTCGATAGGGACATTTGTGCTCGTCTCAAGTGATGATCGGAGATGTAGGGGCTCAAGTTCATCCATCTCTAAAGGGATATCCGACTATGGCATCTTTATATAGAGGAAACGATGTAAAGATATGACCTTTACACCATTACGCCCCAAGAAATGCTTCAAGTACCAAAGGGACTAAGGGGAGGGGTATAAAGATTGGATCTTTATACTCATCCTATGCCTTTTTCTACCTTATGAAGGTCACTAGGCAATCCTTGGAGAGTGATCCAACCATGAGGGACATGGGGAATGCATTTTTAAAGTAAAGATGACATTTTTATGCAAGCATGTGTAAGGAACAATATGAAAGCTAAGACTAGGAATGTAAAGGGAGGACCTTTATGGCTTTCCTATGTCCTTTAAGAACCATTTAGGTGGACAATCCTTGGAAGAAAGGTCTATGGGAAGGGGATGCCATTTATATGAATAAAGATGACATTTTTAATGAAAAGATGACATTTTTATATGAAAAAGATGACATTTTCACATCATCATGTGAGAGATCCACCCTAGAACAAGCCATTTGTGGTCTTATTGTTCATCCTTGGGATGGATTCTCCATGAATCCTATGTGATAGGGGAATGGGGGTATTATGATCTACATGGTAAAGACTTGATTTTTATGACAATAAATCACATATAAAACAAGTAAATAGCAATATAAATGGCAAGGAGCAATATAACAAGAATGACAAGTATATTTCAAGGAGAAAAGGAGGAGAGGTTACCAATGGTGGTGTTCCTCTATCTCCCTTGAAGCTTTCCTAAGGAAGGAGCAACTTTGGAGGGATTTTGGAGAGGAGGGAGGTGATTTTGGGAGGTTTCAACTTTCTGGAAATTCGTGGCTCTATTTTGGCAGAGTAACAGTGCCAAAAATTTGTATATCAAAATGAATAGAGGAGGCCTCTATTTATAGGAAGATTTGTGCTTCTTAATGAAGCCGTGCGGCTGTAACCCTTGGCTAATGAAGCCGTGCGGTCTTATCCATTAGTGACTCAGCCTGATTCTAGAATCATGCAAGGTGGCATTCTAGAAGCTCTTTCCAGCGAGGGACTACGTGAAATTTTAATTTCAAACAAGTCCTTCACCCCTTGGAAGGTTTAGGAAAGTTCCCAAATTTCCCCTGAACTTTAGGAAAGTCCGAGATATTGCCGGGAAACTTAACCGAAAGGCATGAGCCAGATTTGGGTACTTACAGTTACATTAGCTTACTATGTCGTTGCATTAGACCTAATGCAACGCAAGAGAATGCAACAGCCATTTGGCGTTACATTAGGCCTAATGTAACGGTGTTTGGGCCCTAATGCAACGAAAATTGGCGTTACATTAGCTCTGAAATGTAGTAGTGCTCAATGAAAATTTTCTTTTATTTCTTTGAATTTTTGCCATGGAATTCTGACATTGCTCCCTTTCCTTTTCTCTATTTTGCAGTCATATAGGGCGACCAAGAACTGTAGGGCGAGTGCTAAATTTGCCAAGGCTTTGTGGGACAAAGTCAAGGGCTTGAACGGAGTTCGGGCTAGGATGGCTCAAATGGGGCTCCTTACTTTTGTGGATAACATCTGGGGGATGTGGCGGACTCCTCAAGTCCTTCAAGCGATTTGGGAGAGGTGGTGGGACACTACCCACACGGTCCATCTTTGCTTCGGGGAAGCTACTATGACCCCGACTGATTTTCTGTCTATTACCGGATTGGAGTTAACTGGCGTTGCCCTACCAAGGTTAAGGGGTTTACTACTGAGTTGTCACCTCTTCACACTCAGCTCGAGGCTTATGCTGAAAAGCCTAATGTGGATACGGATTGGTTGGTGAGGGGTGTTCTCTGGTATATCTTATCAGAGACCATATTTCCTAACCACTCCTCCATGGCTCACCTTGCTCTCTTGGGGTTGTTGGTTGATCTGGATGTGGTGAGGACATATGATTGGGGCTCAACTGGACTGGCCTTCTGTTATCATGCTATGGATGAGGCACATAGGCACACCAAGGATACCTTATCTGGGTATTCTTATGCTTGGGAGGTATGCTTTTGATTCTGTATTTATCATTTATATGCACTTTTTGCTTGCGCCTTTGTACTGAATCTGTTCTGCTTTCTTGTACAGATATGGGGATATGTCATCTTTAGATTGTATAGGTTTAATATGGATGACCGAGATCCTCAGTTTCCGGATATCAAGAGGTGGATTCATCCCAAACGGACCGTGGATGAGGAGGAGGGGCAGGATTAGACCCTGACCGTTGAGGAGGCAAGGGCCTTGCTGGATAACTTTGACTTTGGGAGGCTGGGCCTGTATCCGTGGACCTTGGTGGAGTGAGAGGTTCACCGTGCCTGGGATGTCCTCGAGATGCAGAGGATTTTAGTATCGCTGGAGTGGGAGACCATGTATCTGGGCGAGAGAGTCTTCCCTCAGCATGGCCAGGATTCACTACCCTATAGGGTGCCAGAGGATCCGCCTAGGGCGATGCATCCTACCCACTTCATCCCTGACAAAGATTATGTCGATCTTGTGAATGGCTATGCGGCGGCGGATTGCATTATTCGAGGGGTTTCATATGAGGAGTTCTTGCCTCGCTTGATGGGTCCCCATGTGGTAGGTGATAGGCAGTCACGTGCTCGAGCTTCTACCTCAGCCTCAGCCTCAGGTTAGTCAGCCCCAAGCTCTTCATCGCAGTATGCAGGCCCCATGACTTTTGCACCAGATTATGGTCCTCCAAGCTTCACGTATATGATGGGAGGTATGCAGATGGTGGGTCACATCCCGATCACGGATCATATTCATGAGGGTTACCGCCTTCCTTCCGATGCCTCTTCGATAAGACTGATATATTTCCATGTTCTTAATGTCCCTCGTGTCGTCTATATATGTGTGCATATATTCGATGCTTTTGAGGGCTTCCTTTTTGTTATCAGATTAACATGTCCGCGGCTGATTACAACCGTGAGGCAAGCAGGATGGCCGGTCTGATGTCCATGGTGTCGGATCTGTCAAAGCGGCTGTTTCAAAAGGCGGCTTTGGCGGCGTCAATGGTAGCCTCTGCAGTGACCCCGTCTTGTGGAGCCAAATGGTCGAGGAGGGACGGTAGCCCCAACGGGGGTGAAGATGATGGAGGTGCCGGTAGCTCGGGCAACTTGATGACATGATCCCTCTTTCTCCCCATTTATCTCTTGAAAACCTGTAAATATTGGTCCGGTGGGCCCAGACAATTCATTTTTTTTCATGTACCTGGTAGCACGTAGGTAGCACAAAAACAATATTTTCCTAATTCCTAATCCTAGGTCTAGTTAATTTTTTTTAACTTTCTCGACTTCCGTGGTGGAATGAAATGACCATTTAGGTCAAAGTTTTGAGCTTAGTTTCAGTGCCTGCGCTGCATATTAGGAAATGTTCTTGCAGGTTTTGAGACTTGCTTCTTCAAGTCGGGGCTAGATCATTTGCTTGTATAGGAAAGCTGCTGGAATTGCCGAAGGGTTGTATCGCGCGGGACAAGGTATCTCGCACAAGACACGCTACTCAGGAGGAATTCTTTTCTTCTTCGAACAGGATTCTCTCAGTTTTCCCGATATATAAACACCCTGTAGTCCGGCTAGATAACCCATTCCAGCTTCTCAAACTCTAGAGATATTCAGTTAGGGTCGAATTCTTGATTTCTTTTCCAACCCTGTGATCCATGGATTCCAAGGAGGTTGTACCAACGTCCATGATTGTTGATGATTTTTCTCTGCCGTCTGATGTAGTCGAAGCGTTCAAGAAAGCATAGAGGAATTTTGTGAGGTCGTTTCGTAATCGATCTCGCAATAAGTTTATTGTAGAATTCGGATTCAGAATCATTTTCACTTTGAAGAACCTCCAATCGGATTGGAATCTTCTGCAGGGTGCTGCTCGATTTTGGGATCCCTCTGTTCATCTCTTTAATTTCTCTCTTAATGAGATGGTGCCTACTGTTGAGGAATTTGCCATTATCTTGGATATGCCTTTGACTAGTGAAATCGTTATTCCTAAATTCAATAGGAACCATGCGGAGGCTTTGAACGAATTATTAGGGATTCCCCTAGATACTTGTTACGATTTGGTTCATCGCAGATGGGTGGATTGCTCTTCTCTTCCTGAACGCTTTAGCGGAGATTCAGATGACAAGGCCTTCCATGTTTACAAACGAAACTTTCTGACCCTTTCTCTTTTCGGAGATGTTTTGTTCACGTGCAGGGATGGCTTAGTTGACTCCCAATGGGTGGAAATCGTTCTGCAGGCTAGGAAACATTCTAGGAACATTATTCCGCTGATCTTGGGTGAGACCCTGCATGGTCTTGATGATTTGCTCCAGACCGGTGCCATGACTCAAGGGAGTCCTCTTTTGTTGACTATTTGGCTTAGGGAGCATCTCAATTTGGTAGATCCTCCGTTGGAGTATTCCCCATTTACATACCATATGAGGAAGTTGTTGATCAAGGAACTCTCGATGGATGAGTGGGCCAAGTTGATTGCAAAAAACCGCCACTGCAGATATTATTTGGTGTCCACCTTATTGGAGACTGAACAAGTATGTTGCCAATACCAAGGGTTTCGACAGGGTTGTTCTCCCGGGTTTGCGAGATTCCTCTTTTTATTTTCCCAAGCGGGTGCTTCGTCAGTTTGGCCAGCAGCAGGACACTTATCTTTTCGAAGGAACTTCTCGTGAAGTGTCCTATATTGGTGTGGAGTTTGCGAAGGTGTTAGATCAAGCATGGGGTAAAGGAACAAATCAAGATCGTTGGTCGAACCTTCGGACTTTTGATGCAAGCGTCTTTTTATCTGACAAGTATTTGGATTGGTTCCTTCATACCGGTCACCCAAGTGAGGAGAAGATTGATGATCTGCGTCTTTCACTGCTAGGAGATTCTTTCGTGATGAGCCGTATTTTAAGAAGGAGCGAGGCCCAGTCTGATCCTGCCAATGTACCGACCGATCCAACCCAAGATTTTCTTGATGGGGATTGGTACGAGCGACGAGATAAGTGTCTCCCTGGAAAG
The DNA here is from genome assembly GCA_022495995.1 of Adenophora triphylla var. japonica. Taxonomy (NCBI): domain Eukaryota; kingdom Viridiplantae; phylum Streptophyta; class Magnoliopsida; order Asterales; family Campanulaceae; genus Adenophora; species Adenophora triphylla. The sequence goes on along the minus strand of JAFEMH010004985.1, from coordinate 22,637 downwards.
ATGCAAGCCTTGGATAGACCCTATGTTTTCAAGAGGCTTTCGGAATCGGTTTTCAATCGCCTCGAGGGATGTTCTGTTTCTAAGGGCCCAAAGCGCAAGAGAGATCGAGATGACGGTAGCGATCATGTCCGCCGGCCTACCAAGTCAATGAAAGGCTAGATCCTATAGAGTACCAAGAGATTGCCTTGATAGACCGCTAGTTTTATTTATTAGTATTGTTTTTTCAAGATGGTTAGCTTAGAAAATTAGTCATTTTGGTTAGGATTTCCCTTTTGTTATTAATAAAATGCATTTGATTAATAAAAGGACAAAATTTGATTTATTTATTTGATTAGACCGAACCCGAAGGCTGCCTACGTTCCTCTTTTACAGCAATTAAATAAGAGGCTCAGGTCTAACGTAGTTCATTTTTGAGAGAAAAAAGGACAAAATACGATTTCAGGCCGAAGAGTAGTCTCGCGCGAGACAAGGCCTCTTTTTTTTTTTAATGCACACCCTTGCTTTTGCCTAGACCGCCCTTTCAGGTTTTCAATCTAGCGGGCTTCTTTTCTTGTGCAAACTCTAATTTTTGCCTAGGTCACCCCTTTCGGGATTTTCAACCTAGCGAGCGATTTTTATTTTTAAGAGGCCAAGTCACGTGAAGTACTTCTTGAGCTTGTCCATGTTGACCGGCTTCGGTAGCTGATCTCCGTCTAAGTCTACCAGCTGAAGGGCTCCCCTAGAGAATATCTTCTTAACAACGTAGGGTCCTCTCCATCTTGGTCCCTGAATGTGCGCTCGCCAAAAATTTAAAAAAATAAAAGGAGTCGCCACGCCGTTTTTAAGAGGAAACATTGAAAACCTTTTGAAAGAGATTTTTGGGTCCGGGGGTCAAGTTACGTGTTGGGAAGAACCGAGAGTTCACCCAACACGCCTCGTCCATAGACGAGTCTTTCTAACGTTCAACATTTAATTCATTCAAACGTGTGTGCTAGTGTGTGAGACAAGATATATATGGAATGCAAAGGAGTGCTTTGTTTTATTGCTCAAAGGGAAGAAGAAACAACTTGTAAGCCATTGACAATGGGAGGCCACATCCCATATTACAAAAAGGATTAACAAAACTTACAACTAAAATGAACCTACTGCAGAGGCCTGTTGTGTCGCGTGACACAGGACCTGAGAGGTCACTTGTGTCGCGTGACACTACAGATCACTTTGCAGAGGTTTTACATTATTAAACAAAAGGGAAGTAGGTCTATCTAGTCACTTCAAAATGAATGTGGATATGGAGGATCCACACCCTAATTTGAGTGACAAACAAAAAGGGGAAAGGAGGAACAAACTTACAACTGAAAGATGATTCTCTGCAGATAGGTCACTTGTGTCGTGTGACACAGGACTCGATGAGTCACTTGTGTCGCGTGACATAAGTAGACCATCTGCAGGAATCTCACAATTTAAAAACCAGAAACTAACAGGGATCAATTCAGATCTATTAAGCACACCAAATCAACTTGGATTAACACAAATTAGCAATAAATCACCCAAGGGAGCATGGATATGGGAGATCCATACTCCCTTGAGCACCAAGTAAACAAGGGAGTTACAATCACAATACCAATATGTGATTAAACCAAACAAAACCAATTAAACAGAGATATGGCAGTTGCCACTTGATAATCTAACGAAGATGGAGCTTGATTATCAAGTGGAGGAAGAACAATTTCAAATAAACAAGTAAATAAGAGAGAAAAAAAGGTGGAGAAATGCGTTACCCTTGTAGTCCTCTACTTCTACACCAAGTTAGGTGTGGAAGCCTTCAATTCAGCTGATAGGAGGCGCAAATGAACACCAATTGGCTGCTTCTCTTCAGATCTTCAAAGGGATGTGGGTTGTATGAAGGTGGGTGTGTGATTTGGGTGAGGAAAGGATGGAATTGGAGAGGTTTTGTGTGGTTTGAGGAGAGAGAGGGTTTTCTGTCGTCAATTGGGCAGAGTAACTTTAGGGTATTGGAAAAGGGATCCAGATATGAGAGGGGGAGGGTCCAATTTATAGGCTGCATGGAGGAGGTCACTTGTGTCGCACGGCCTTTCGCTTCGCTTTTCCATGGTCAATTGTGCCGCACGACCTATCCAGCCATGTAACCGTTTTTGACGTTAACAACCGATTCTGGAACCTTCTGTGATAATTCCCAATAGGTCCAAAGCTGATAATTCCTGGTAGGTCCTTTTATGTGGAAAAATCACTCACAAGTACTTCCTTTATAAGAACTTTAAGATAAGTTTTCGGACTTGGAATTGACCGGGAATTTACCAAAATGCCCCTAGTGCTATTTTATTACATTAAAAAAGCACTTTTAAAGGGTCGCGAATTGGATTGGCGTACTCACAGAGCCCCTCGGCAACGTCACTTATGGAAGAAGTGAGGTTATCGATAAACAGGACCCAATTCTAATGAGCGGCTGGGGATAAGGCGGAGGGTTGGATGATGACTTGGTGGATCGGATGGCTGGACCTTTTTAGAAAGGATTCCTATGTATCCCTGGGAGGGAATCAAGCCAAATCGTAGTTCGAAGTATTCGAAGGAGACAATTAGGAGGTGTCTGACCTGATAGAAGACTATTAGGAGGCGTCTTGTCCTGACTAGACCATTAGGAGGTGTCTGACCCGATAGAAGACTGTTAGGAGGCGTCTTGACCCGAATAGACCATTAGGAGGTGTCTGACCCGATAGAAGACTGTTAGGAGGCGTCTTAACCCGAATAGACCATTAGGAGGTGTCTGACCCGATAGAAGACTGTTAGGAGGCGTCTTAACCCGAATAGACCATTAGGAGGTGTCTGACCCGATAGAAGACTGTTAGGAGGCATTTTGACCCGAATAGACCATTAGGAGGTGTCTGACCCGATAGAATGAAATGAACTGAAGGGAGTGATTTTTAGACATAATGATTTGACGGTTTGGACGAGACATGTCTTTATACCTGTGTTGTGCTTACCTATAGCTGCCGGAGGGACTGATGCTATTGTTGTTGCTGCTGGGGATAGATATGACTGCCGAGGATTCACCCTGCTGTTGTTGACGATTGCTTTTTTGTCAGGGGACGGCCTTTATTGATTCTTGGATGACATTGGAATCACCGATCTTTGCTTGGTAGGGCAAGAATCCTGCTTGTTGATTTATCAAAAAAAAAAAAACGAACTTTGCTGGCAATTTGGCAACGGGGCTGATAACTTTGATGAACATTTTCTGGAAAGATTACTGGATTTGCACTTCTTTTGTCTCAATTTTTGGTTGAGGTACAGTCCTCAAGATCTAATTGCATTGTATTTTTATTGTACTCTGCGGGGGGAACATAACAATTCTAAGCAGTAAATTTTGGTTATGATATTTCCTTGTTAGCAAAGATTAAACTATGTTAGTTTGTTTGCGCAAGTTTATATACTCAAGGAATGGGACGACGGTTAAATGGAGAAAAAATGATCGTATTGAATGATAAGCTATGCCGGGTTTGTTCATGAGATGATGAAATTGTATCGGCTAAGGTGTGTACATGCGGTGAAATGGGCCCTCTCCCAGGTATTGTGTATCTTAGGATTGAATATGTATGGGTAGGTGTATGGCGGCGACGGCGAGTCGGGGATTCTATGACTGGTGTTTGGTGAAGGCTGGAAGTGTCGCCCGACATCCCATGCTAGTATGGCAAGTTGTGTCGTGCGGCTTGATAAAGTTCGTAACAGACCCCCCCCCTTTTTAACCCAGTTCCGAATTCATTTTGCAAAAAATGTCTTCTTAACAGAGGAAACCAGCAATCCCTTCTTGGCAGATAGGCGAATTCTTTGACCCAGATTGATACTTTCGGCTGCAATGGAGCATTATAACAAAGAGGTTGCTTCCCAGGAATGTCAATTTCATCAGGATTTTGTTGAAATTTGGGGATTTCAACTGAGGAAACATAGGAGGGTCATTGACAAGCGGTACAATATGCCATGCATTTGGTCCTTGAAAGACTGGAAGGTTGACTGGGATTTGCTTCGGGCTGCATCTTGCTTCTGGGATCCAGAGCGACATGTCTTTTCTTTGTCGTACAATGACTTGACCCCAAACATGGAAGACTTTAGGGCATTAACAGGCTTGGGTGAGGCGACAACTGTAGCATTCCCACGGGACGGCCGATCGGTCATGGAACAATTGTCGGACTTCTTGTGTCTGCCAGCGGATCAAGTGTTATTTATGATTCTGGATGATGGGTCTATAAACTTGACTCATATGGCTAGGTTACGTCAGTCCCGTCCTGAGTGGTTTGACCTTTTTACCTCTTTGGATATATTCATGTTATTCACCCTGTCGGCTTGTTATTTCTGTGGGTATGTCGGAATTTGCTCAAGTGCGTTGTTGGGGACTGTCAGGCAACTGAGGGGTGACCGGGGTGTAGATCTTCATCAAATTCAATCCGGCCAAGGGGAGATGGACATTGTACCACTGTTACTGGCTGAGACCTACCATGGCATTGACAGGCTAGCAGGGGATCAGACTTCATGGGAGCAGGCAGCCCCAGTTTGTTATCTTTGTGGTTTTTTGAGAGGTTGCGCTTGATTGGGCCATTACCAGAGGGTCGGATAGCAATGCCTTGGGTGACCCAGCCACGCAGGCTGCTGAGGGATATGGCCGCTGACAGTTGGCAGGTGAGATTGTCGCGGTACGGGACTACTGATCTGAGCTTTTGGATTCCTGCCTGGAACTTACAGACCATGAGAGACATTCAGGATGGATCAGTAGTGGTCAGGTTGCCAGGCTTGCATGTATCTTCTTTCTGTATCCCATCACTGGTGAGCAGACAGTATAGGTACCCTCAGCAGATTGTCCGGGCTTTGAGGGAGAGGCTGATGACCGATGCTGTTCCGATGTCTATGACCGAGCCCCAGTCTATACAGTTTTTCAGCAGATCTTTTCTGGAGGGTTTTCTTCCCACTCGGGTACTTCTTCGACAATCCAGAGGATTTACATTTCTGACCACAGAGTATCTGATTTGGTATGAGGAGCATCAAGGTCTTGCACAGCTGGCTATAGAGGCTCGCCGCCGGGAGTGCTTGGGAGCAGATTATCCATCCAATCGATCTTTCAGGGATACGGAGGCACTGGGCAACCCAGATAATGTTACCGGTGATGTTGCTGGGGATTATAAGAAACGAGAGATCCGGAGGGCTTGTAAGTGCTCCAATTTGAGCTTGTTAGTATTTTCGTTAGAAAATTAACGAAAGTTTTAACATTCCTAACAATTCCTAACATTCCTAACATTTCTAACCAAGTAAGGGTAGATTAGGGATTGCCAAAAAAAGATAAACCAAACAAAGAATCAAAAAAGCAAAAGAAATGGTCAAAAACCCGAAATAGAAATGGCTGGGACATTTTCTGTTGCTTAATTTGAATTTTATTCCTTGTGTCCAAAGCCTGAAGCTGTAATTAATGAACAGTGCACGCTGCAGATCATGTCCACGCGGATGGTATTGTAATTTCAAAGGGCTATAAATTGAGGCCTTCAGTCTCAGAAATAAGGGAGAAAAAAACACAATTTGCAACTGCACCTTGGCGAAAATAGTGAGAAAACAGTGAGAATTCTCTAGAATTGTCACCTTTTTCTCAACTATTCACCCAAAATCACACTCACTCAAACACTCTCATATTCAAGCCTCAAACACTCTTACATTCAAGCCAAAAACTCAAAACACAAAGAAGATTGGTATACCCTCCTTCTCCTTACCCTAAACTCCTTCATTCATGCATCCATTTTCAAACTCCAAAATGTAGTTTGTTCATCTTCTTGCCTTAGATCCAAGAAGATCACCATGGAAGTTCATCTCCATGGATGATCTTCTACAAGGATCAACATTATTTTCAAAGTATTCTTACTTACTTGCAAAGAAAACACATTTTCAAAACCCTAAAAAATCATTTTCATACATCAAATCTCATTTTCAAAGGATAAAATTCCCCTTCCCAAGCAAATGAAGTGCTTAGTCCTAATGTACCCCAAGGATAGTTTGATATAGTTGATTCACCACTAAAATTTCAAGTGATCACTAATCAAAACCTAGGGAAATGGGGACAAGCATGGATGCCAAATCCCCTTTAAAATCATGTTTTTCTTCAAGAAGAAGTTGCTGTCCAGTAGCAATTTTCTAAGACCCCAGTCCATGGTCTAATTTTTTGGACACAGATAAACTTGAAATTTGGTGTTGACTACAAAACACTTTTTGTAGCCAACATCCAGAGCTTTCCAGACATATTTTTACATTATTTTTTACGTGAGTAAAACTCCCTTTTTCAAATTTTATTTTGAAGGTCAGATCACCAGTCTCTGGAAGTCCAGATCTCATACCTGAGATTTCCAGAAGGTTTTGGGTCCTCAAATATTCTTCAAAATGAAAATTTCTTTCACATAAATCTTATTTGAGGTGTCTGGAACAACTTTCATTCTCTGAGTTTTCTCAGATTATGAAGTTTTCAAGCCCTAAAGTCCATTTCAAAATTAAGTGTCCACTGCCTTTTTCATTCTGGCAGAAGTGGTTTCCAACTTCCAAAAATCTTTTTAGTACCAAAACTCAACCCAAAAATCACACCAAAAATCATGGGATCTGTCCAAAGTCTAATGAAGAATTCCCAATTTTTACTTTCCTCATTTTCAACTTATTTTGTCCAAAGTAACACACACACCCACACCTACACACATGAACAAATGGTTTTTAGCTTGGAAGACTCGTTTTACGAGGCATTCCGGGTGCACACTAACGTCCTTCCCGGCATGTAACCTGACCTCCGAACCCAAATCTCTAATCTCGGGCATTTTTCAAATTTTTGTCCCTTAAAATAAAAATGGCGTGGCGACTCCGGTCTTTTCGATTGGTTTTTCAAAGAAACGAAAAATTTCAAAGTTAACCTTTTCGGAAAAATTTGGCGGCACATCGTCACAGTGGCGACTCCGCTGGTGAAATTACCCGATCTTTTCCGCGCGCGGGGCGCGGCGGAGAAGGCGGCTGTCTTTCGCGGGGGGTTGGTGTCTGAGACCTCGCTTCACGGGAAGGAGCAGAATGAGGAGTCGCCACGCGGTTTTGTATTTTGAGCCCAAACGTTGAGAAACGGCTATTGCGAAAATGGTGTCGTTTTTATTGGTAGCAAAAACTTAGGAAAAGGCTTTTGAAAACAGGGATCATTTTTATTGGCAGCAAAAACGAGTAAAAAGCTTTTAGTACCAGAGATTGTTAGGTTCGGAGGTCAGGTTACGTTTCGGGTAGAGTATTACGAGATCGCCCGAAACGCCTCGCATGACGAGTCTTTCTACCTTTCTCGAAATCGTGTTTGTGTGTGTGTGTGTCCTTTGAAATGGGGGCTTGAATGACAAGCTTTAATCTTGGTTTGAGTGACAAACGTTGATTAGGTGACTTTTGAAAAGACGAGCGTTTGAATGACAAACGTCGGTTTTGAGTTTGAAATGAGCGTTTGCGTGGCAAACGTCGACTTTGAGTTGAAAATGAGCGTTTGCGTGGCAAACGTCGATTTTGAGTTTGAAATGAGCGTTTACGTGGCAAACGTCGATTTTGAGTTGAAAATGAGTCATTGTTAACGATTTTTACGAGAAAAATGCGTATTAAATGATTTTAGGTGTCAAATGGCGGCTTTGAGTTTGAAGATGAGCGTTCGGAGGCCGAACGTCATTTCGCGCGTTTTGAAAGAGAGTTCGACGGACGAACTCCGGTTTTGAACCGGGCATTACATTGTTAACGATTTTTACGGGAAAAATGCGTATTAAATGATATGCGATCAACGAATCGGGTTGCGACTCGGACTTTTGAAAAGTAAATACTATCACAATCCAAACGGATCGGACTGGTAAATGACAAGATTTAAAGCGGTGTCAACGGAATCAAACGATCCGGAATCGTAAATGACGATCAACGAGGCCAAACGGCTCGGAATTGTAAATGACGATCAACGAGGCCAAACGGCTCGGAATTGTAAATGAGGATCAACGAGGCCAAACGGCTCGGAATTGTAAATGACGATCAACGAGGCCAAACGGCTCGGAATTGTAAATGACGTGAAAGTAAACGGAACGGGGTTGGAACGCCGTTTTAACCCGTGATTACTTCTCTTACAGAAAGAGAAGAGGATCGAGGGCTAAAACGTATCGGACCCCGTTAGACGGAGGCGTCTACATTTTGACAATGACGTTCGAAACAGATTATAGCGACCGGCGCGTAAACCGAGACGGAACGGAAGATTCAGAGAGAGGAGTTATACCTATGGCTAGGGTCGACTCCTTTGGCTCGGGAGGTGTGCACGGACACGGAAAGTTATTCGAAAGGTTGTTTCGAAGTTGTAGGGTGCGTATTTGATCGAAATACGAAGGTTTCACGCGAATCGAGACAAAACGGGAGCTCGGGAGGGGTGGAAACCAGTTTGGACCGTGGGGTATGAGGTTTTTTGGTGTTTTCCAAATCCTCCTCTTGCCTTTGACAGCAACTTCTATTTATAGGGTGAAAATTGCAGTAGGAGTCTGGCCGGACTTGGACCGAATTTCGTGGGTTTTTGGGAATTTTGGAAACTGAGGACTTGTTGGCAATTTCGTGAAAATTGCACAGTGAGTCCGCCGGACTTGGCTTGCAAACCAGGGGTATTTTGGTCTTTTGGCCTTGATTTGTGATTGACGAGTGACTAGAGGGAGGTGGCATGTAGGACACGTGTCCTGTGACTCACCAGAAGTATGGGAGTTCGTTCCCCGGTCCCGGTTTTGTCCGTTTTTTAAAATAACAGTCCGGGAAATGTCCGAAACGCCCCCGGAAAGTGTCGGAAAATGCGTTTTTCAGGGAAAGCCATACTTTTACGTGAGATGTCACGTGATAAGTACGGTTTGACATCGGGATGCACGGCGCCCCGGACGCCTCGCTGGGCACAAAGAACGGGGAGTTTAACGAGTTCCTAAGCACTCCGGGAGCGGCCGCTTAACGGATTTCGGTTAACTTTCTGACGGATTTGGACGATCCGGATTTGGGTACTTACGCTTAGCCCCTCGGCGACGTCACTTTCGAAGGAAGTGGGTCGTCGAAAAGATAAGGATCCAAATCGGGATGCCTTACTTCAAAGAGACCTCGGGCGGTCACCCGGGCCGGACCCTTAGCGAAAAGGATTCCTACGTATCCCGAGCGGGAATCAAGCCGATCGTAGTTCGAAAAGGGGCAAGGGCCGCGCATGGGGACCTTGACCTGAGCGAGACTGTTAGGAGGCGTCTAAACCTGGATAAGACCATTCGCGAGGTACCTGTACCTGAATGGAGACTGTTAGGAGGCGTCTGAACCTGGGGCTTCTGAAACCTTCGAGGGCGTGTGGTGCCTCAAACCGGAGTTGCGATGCTAACGAGGGCGTTCGTGCCTTGGGTGCTGGGCTTATTGCTGTTGCCAGTTTTATCCTGCTGGGGATGAGCGTTCGGGCCTACCTGGATGGCCGAAGAGGGATTGTTGTGCGGGCTTATTGCAGCTGCCGCTGAAGTGGAACGGTCGGGCTTACGACTGGCGGCCGGGGAGATGAATGTTCACTTGCTGAAGTGAAAAGGTGTTCGGGCTTACTAGGATGGCCGAATAGGGATTGTTGCAAGGCGTTCGTGCCTTGGGGTTCGGGCTTATTGCAGTTGCCGAAGGAGACTGTTTGCAAGGCGTTCGTACCTTGGGGTTCGGGCTTATTGCAGTTGCCGGAAATGACCATTTGCAAGGCGTTCGTACCTTGGGGTTCGGGCTTATTGCAGTTGCCGAAGATGACTGTTTGCAAGGCGTTCGTACCTTGGGGTTCGGGCTTATTGCAGTTGCCGAAGATGACTGTTGGCAAGGCGTTCGTACCTTGGGGTTCGGGCTTATTGCAGTTGCCGAAGATGACTGTTTGCAAGGCGTTCGTACCTTGGGGTTCGGGCTTATTGCAGTTGCCGAAGATGACTGTTGGCAAGGCGTTCGTACCTTGGGGTTCGGGCTTATTGCAGTTGCCGAAGGTGACTAGCGAAGGTCTTGGTAAGAGAGTGGAGGTCGGACCGCGAAGGTCGGGATCAACTGTTTGAGATCGGACCGTGAAAGGTCGCGATTGAGAGCTGAAATCGGACCGTGAAAGGTCGCGATTGAGGATTGAGATCGGACCGTGAAAGGTCGCGATTGAGACTTGAAATCGGACCGTGAAAGGTCACGATTGAGGATTGAAATCGGACCGTGAAAGGTCACGATTGAGACTTGAAATCGGACCGTGAAAGGTCACGATTGAGGATTGAAATCGGACCGTGAAAGGTCAGGATTGAGAATTGAAATTGGACCGTGAAAGGTCACGATGGAGGATTGAAATCGGACCGTGAAAGGTCACGATTGAGGATTGAAATCGGACCGTGAAAGGTCACGATGGAGGATTGAAATCGGACCGTGAAAGGTCGCGATTGAGAATTGAAATCGGACCGTGAAAGGTCGCGATTAAGGATTGAAATCGGACCGTGAAAGGTCGCGAATGAGAATTGAAATTGGACCGTGAAAGGTCGCGAATGAGAGTTGAAATCGGACCGTGAAAGGTCGCGAATGAGAATTGAAATTGGACCGTGAAAGGTCGCGATTGAGAATTGAGATCGGACCGTGAAAGGTCGCGATTGAGACTTTAATGGTGAGGACCATTTATATTTTAACGTCGGGAGACGGAATCGTAACTAAAATGTCCGGAGACATGGTTGAACGTTTGAATGTCAAACGTCAACCGGATCGAATTCTAACTGAGACGAGCGTTAGTGAGAACTAATCGAGAATTTAACGCGTGGGAGACGAGCGTTAGTGAAAACTAGCGAGAATTTAACGTCTGGAGACGAGCGTTAGTGAAAACTAACTGGGAATTTAACGTCTGGAGACGAGCGTTAGTGAAAACTAATCGGGGAATTTAACGCTGGGAGATGAGCGTTAGTGAAAACTAATCGGGAATTTAACGTCTGGAGACGAGCGTTAGTGAAAACTAATCGGGAATTTAACGTCTGAGACTAGCGTTAGTGAAAACTAATTGGGAATTTAACGTCTGGAGACGAGCGTTAGTGAAAACTAACTGGGAATTATCCTCGGGGGATAGGGTGTTAGAAATGTCTAATCGGGAAATTTTACACTTTCGGGGCCAAAAGTGGTAAAATTGGAATTGCCAAAAGCCGAGGGGCAAAAGGGGCAAAAATTATTCGTGCGCAAGCAAGAGTCCCACCGGACTTTTTAATGCTTTTCCGTAAACCTTTTAAAATGCCGAGGTTGGAAGAAAATGGCCATTTCTTCCATTGTTTCCGCGAGAGAGGAGAGAAAAGAGAGAGAAATCCAACCCAAATTGCAAGGTTTGCTCGAATTTGTGAGGGAAAATCGCTATGGAGGGTGAAGGAGGACCAATGGCTCGCCACGGAAGGACCGACGACGAAAGAACTCGATTGGTTTGGACCATTCGAACCACCACTCTTCCATTGAATCCGACGGAGTTTTATCCGGCGAGGGATAGACACAACTCCAAGGATGGGATCGAAAGACAAGTAAGTTCCCTACAAATTCCATTAATTTCAAGAATGTGCATTCTTTAAATGTTAGAAATTTGTTAGGAATTTACTTAGGGATTTTGGTGCCCGATTTGGGGCTTTTGACTTTGCTATGAATCGTTGTCGAAATTGACTAGGACGTAGTTCAATTGACATCATGGGTAGATGACATAAAAATTTTGGTTGCAAAATTCCATGTCTAAAGGCATTTTCCAAAATTAAAGTAACTTTAATTCAGGACGGAGCGAAATTTTTCGAAAAATTCGAAAGAATTTGAAAGTTCCGGATTCGACGGAGTTTTCGAAAGATTTTGAAAGTTCCGGATTCGACGGAGTTTTCGAAAGGTTTTGAAAGTTCCGGATTCGACGGAGTTTTCGAAAGGTTTTGAATATACGTAGGAAATGAATGAGAACCGTATCTGCATTGCATCCTTTTGACATGCGTTGTTGCATTTTGTTGACGTTGCTTCTGTCTTGTTTGTGCCGGGGGACAGGGATGGTTGATACCCACAACCAGTAAGAGTCGGGGGTGCCTTTGAGGCGGTGCAACAAGCATTGTGGGGCCTTATCCGGACGTGGCCCGAGAGGGAGAGAGGAGTCCACGACACTGGTGATTGACTCCGGGCCGGGCTGGGTTTATCGTCTTGTAGCTGCGACACCGATACGCCGAGGGGCAGGTCCATGTATGTCGCGCCGAGCGAGTATCGGTGGGATACGACCCACACTTTCCATTTCGAGATGGGGGGAGGCGACGGTGACTCCCACGGATTTTGCCGCTATCACCGGGTTGCCGACTTATGGCAACGTGGTGTGGGTTGATGGTTACACCTGAGCAGCTTGTCCGGGCTGCCGGGTTTCGATATTACCGATGCCAGTGGGCTTAGGCATTCGGCATGTGCCGATGGAGCATCACTGAGGGCGGGTGTCGCCGATTATCCGGCCGGGTCCTCGAGGATGACCGCGGAGCGTCCGGCTCGAGGGTTCCTTTCGTTTGCGCCGCCGTCGCCGACCTTGTTCCCGACTTCCGACACGTCTTGTCACTTCCTCTCGCTCGGTCGCCGAATCTGGATGCCGTGAGGGGTTTGCGTGGGGGGAGGCCGGATCCGGCCGAGCTCTACCATTCCTCGGACATGTTCTCGCGGGGAGAGGAGCACTCATTTAGCCGTTTACGCCCGTCTTGGATGTAAGTTTACGTGCTTTTTTCTCTTCCTTGCCTCTTTTATGTACTCGTATGTATCCGCTTTGTAGCCGACATAACTTTCCATTCTCTCGTGTGTCCGGGTGCTACGAGGTGTTCACCCGCGAGCTTGGGACGTCAAGGAGCCGTACCGTCCCCCGTTCCCCCGCCTTGCCGGTTTGGCGTAAGAAGGCGAAGAGGGCGGTCTCTTCGAGGGTTGGCACTCGAGTGTCGTACGAGGAGATATCTCCGGCGCCGAACCCGGAGTTCTCCGAGAGGATCCAGCTGACCCGGTGGAGCAGTGTTTGATCATGTCGCGGTGCATTGCCGCCGAGACTACACGGCGGCGGAAGCTCCCGGTGGGACTTCACTGCGACGCCTACGTATCTGGGGGAGAGGGTGACCCGTCGCATAGGCATGGGTCTCTTCCATTGGTGCCGGTGGATCCTCCTTCGTACATGCAAAGATCCCTGGGAGATGCCGATGGATGAGCCGGGAGGGATACCTTCGTGGTGTGTACTTCACCGAGTACATCATAGGGGGGCCGCCTATGATGTTTTCTTGAGGATGAGGGCCGAGGAGCCCACAGTGCAAAGATAGGGAGGGCGAGGTCCCCGGGAGGTCCTCGACATTTTCCCCGTCCCACGAGCCAGGCTAGCGTACGAGGGGCCGGACGGTTCGCGCAGCGACTTGTGATCCCACTCCCCGGAGCCGAGACCACGATACATGGCGGACCCCAATGCTTCGGTGAGCATCTTTTCGATTTTCTCGCATTTGATAGTAGCATTCTCGCACATGATGCATCCGTACTTTTGTTCGCTTCGATGATTTTCCCGGTTCGCAGTATCTCGGCCATACGTACAATGAGGCCACGAGGCCGGTGGATCGGGTGGTCCGCCTATGCCAGAGGCTCGTGGAGTTCATGCGGTGCGGTTCCTCCTGAGGAGCGTGGACGTCCGCGATCGGGGCCGTCTAGGCCGAGGGGTTCGCCTTCACACGGGGTTTGGCAGGGTTCGCGGGCGGCGGAACGGCTGGATTTGGAGCTCCTTCTTTTGCGCACTCGGGCGCGAGAGGGGGAGTCCTCGAGTTCGCGTACTCCGAGGAGGCCCTTTGCCTATTCCCTACGCCGGGAGGAGTTCGGCGAGTTCCCCGTTGCGGCGATCCTAGGCCGGCGGGCAAGACGTCGAGTGTACGGATGACGAGCGTGACTCGTAGTAGTCCCCTTTTTATCGCTTTCTTCTTTATTATTTTGTTTAGACAAAATGCATGTATTTGTCAGAACAAATTTTGATTTGAGATGTATTTGTAAAAGCGCCCGTGGGCGGAACTCGTATTTCGCATATTTATTCGTGATCACCTTCAGCTATTTTCGGCAAATAAGCAAATAGGTTAATCAAAAATAAATAAAAAGAAGAAATGCATTAAAAATTGAACGGGTCAAAAATTAAGCATGTATGCACTAAATTTTAATTATTTGCACCGTTGCACGAGCCCGGGCGGAAGGGATATTGTCATTTGTTGAATGAAATCGTGGGCGGTACGCAGATTTCATAAGGGTGAACAGGGTACGGTTTGGAAATATTTCCAACTTTAAGGTACTGGCCGCAGAGTTGACCAAGTCAATCGCAGTGGGGAGTCCGGCCGACTTGAAATGAATTTCCAAGATTCTTTAAATTGCGCTTTCACTTTGCAATTTGTAAGAACCGCACATTGCTTTTGCTCATTCCGCCGAGTTCTTTTCCATTTCTTAAGGTTTTCTTCACCTTTCCGACATGGCTCCTTTTCCCAAGTTATCGTCTCGGATGCAAGAGCGATATTTGGACAACTTTCGCCGTGGGTACGGAACCACACGAGGCGTAACAAAAGGTTTTTCGAAGGCCGTTACGGGATTAAATCCGTTTGGGCTTTGAAGGAGCTCATGCCGCATTGGGACCTTTTGAGAGCGGCGTCTGGTTCCGGGACGTAAGGAGGAATGTGTACATGCCTTTTCGTACAACGAAGTCACTCCTACGTTTGAAGATTTCCGGGCCATTCGGGAGGACCCGAGACGGAATGTAGCCTAGTTCTTCCGTATGGCCGGTGGCATGGCCACCGCTGAGAAGCTAGTATCTTTGTTGGGTATCTCGGCTGGAGAAGCATACGGGATGCCGATACAGATACCGATTACGTTGACATTTCGGGACTGCCGCCCGAAAGATTTGCCTGAGCCGAGGGGAGCGTCTTTGCGTGGGACGCGTTTGCTCGTGGGCGAGACGTTCTCGGGCATAGGCCGGATGGCGACCGGTAGCCGATACATGTGGGGAGGGAGTCCCGCTATGCCGACCATGTGGTTGAGGGAGAGGCCGCAGATGATGCCCGAGGTGCCAATGTCCCGCGACGCCTGGGTCTTTCTCGCGACGTCCTCTCGGTGATAGGGGTAATCAGCCGAGCCGGAGCTCGGATGGCCGACTTGGCACGCATCACTTGCGATGGTGGGTTCCCCATTGGAAGTTACAGACTTGTAGGACCGCTCAGAGGGTCCGTTGATCGTCCGAGTGCCGGGTCGTCTCGCACGTCTTTCTATATTCCATCATTGGTTCTCAAGCGGCAAGACGGGCCGGGAGCAGATGCCACCGATCGATCCGAGTTATGCCGCTACCTTTGAGGTGTGGATCTCCGCGGATGGAGGATCCTTCGACGCTATTGGCCTGGTCACCCTGGTGGCAATACACGTCCTTTCCCGCCAGGTTCTCTTTCACCGAGAGAGGGCACCGTCTACGTCGACGCAAGATCCGGACTCGGTACGAAGAGTGTATGGGGGAGACACAGATGGCTATCTTGTGGAGACGGAGTGAGCCGTTGGAGTGCCGATCACCTCGGACAGCTCGACATTGAGGAGGACAGAGGCGAGGGCTAACCCCTGGAACCGATGGGCGATGCCATGGCTGATTATGTGGCAAGTGCCGATCGGGAGGCCAATCAAAGCACGCGATGATGGCTCGAAGCGAGGCGGCTCGAGACAGAGCTAGAGAAAGGACTCGTATTGACAGCCACAAAGATTGACGGAGGCGCTTCGGAAGAGTCCCCGAGCCAGTAGAAGTGCCTACCGGAATATTTCCCCGCGAAGGTGAAGAACACTCGCCGGGGAAAAGGGAAAGGGAAGAAGGATGAAGGACCTAGTACGGAAACTAGGTTGACCTTACCGTCCGTAGTATCCACCCACTGCCATTGCGTACACATTAATTGATTAATGTTTTATTGTAGTTTTGCTAGCGTGTAGCGAGTCAAGAGTTGACCGTGCTTGAACTCATCAAAGAATGTTTTAACCGTTATGAATTTGTAGGTTAAATGAAAAGAGTTTTCGAAACACAAGCAATTGATGCTTATTGTATTTTTTTTTTGTTTTTTAGACCGAACCAAAGATGGCTGCCTACGTTTCCCTTTTACAACTGGACTAAGGGGCTCAGGTCACCGTAGTTCGACACTTTAGGTGAATTTGAGAAAAACCAAGACAAAAGAAGTGCGAATTTCTGTTTTTTACCCGGATCATTAGCGGGAATGTATCCACTTGGGTATTACTCTTTAGCACTTTAATTTACCGAGGGGGACGGTGTATGGGGAAGGTGAGTTGACTCGTGCTCTTCCTCAAACGAAGTATGCGGAGCTTAGCTTCACGTTCACGGGGTTAACGAAAGGGTTTCCGTCCAAATCTCGCTAGCTTCATGGCTCCTCCGGAGAAGATTCTTTGTACTCACGAACGGTCCTATCCGTAGGCTCCCACTTTCCGAGGGGATTGGTCCGCGTAGGAGGTTTTTCCTTTAGCACCAAGTCGCCTTCTCGATGTCTCTGATCTTGACTTTCTTGTCGAATGCTCGTGCCATTCCTCGCTCCGGTAGGCTCGAGTGTGTTCCATGGCTTTCAATCCGCGCTCGTCGAGTAGAGCAAGTTCGTCGTGACGCTCTGTAGCCATTCGACTTCATTGACCCTGCTTTTCCAAGAGTACTCCTGGAGGGATGGAATTTCTAATTCCACGGGTAACATATCTTCCATTCCGTAGGTAAGTGCGAATCCGAGTCTCCCCGTGGCGGTTCGACCGATGTTCGGTATCCCGCAGGGCTAGATGTAGCTTTCGCGCCTCCCGACCTCTCGGTGGTCATCTTTCCGATTATCATGGCGAGAGTCTTGTTGGCCGCTCTACCGCACCATTGGTTTGTGGTCCGTAGGGAGAAGACCCGTGACGTGTGACTACGAATTCGGCCGGTAGTTGGTCACAATTTCCTTCGAAGTGAGTCCCATTGTCGGAGATGATCTCGTTGGGCACTCCGTATATCGGCACATGATGTTCTCTCTGGATGAACTCGGCCACCTTCCTAGAATTCGCACCTTGTATGATCTCGGCTTCTACCCATTTGGTGAAGTAGTCGATCGCGACTAAAATGAACTCGTGACCATTGCTCCTGGAGGAGTGATCTTGCCGATGACGTCGATTCCCCATGTGGCGAAAGGCCATGGCGTAGTCATGCAAGAGAGTTCGTGGAGGAGGGATGTGGATTGAGGTTGGAAAACCGTTGACATTTGTCGCAGCCTTCGACGAACCGGATGCGGTCGTTTCCATTGATATCCAATAGTATCCCATACGGAGAATGATCTCGTGTCAATGCTCTAAGCGTTCGTATGCGGACCATAGGTTCCAGATTGTGAACTTCTGCTCATTAGCTCGCCGGCTTTTTCTTTTGTTTACACACCGAAGGAGTGGCCCTTGGTGGCGCTTCTTGTACAACATACCCCTGCACGACGAAATGGGATGCCGAAAGCGTTTTAATGCCATCATGTTTTTGGCTTTGATCCCTTCTTTTTGTATTTTCCATCTTCATTTGTGAAGGAAGCTTCTCCGCTTTGGAGGTACCGGTAAATTTGATTGTACCAGTGGTTCGTCGATCGTTTCTTTTTCTTTTTCGATCTCACAAAGCAATAGGCGGGTGTTTCCCGTCCGCCTATTCTCGAGGGATTTTACCGTTTCCCTCGGGAATTTCGACAAGAGAGGCGAGGGTTGCTGTGGTTCTGCGAAGCTGCCTCGTCTCTTGGCAAATAGTGAAAAGAGATGTCCTTGAACCGAGCAATGAGCTCCTCCATGTACGCGTGGTACTTGCGCCGTAATCTACCGTCTTCCATTTGTTGGATACTTGATTGATGATCAATGCCGAGTCTCCATATACATCCAAATTTCGAGATGTCACGCTCGAGGGCGGCTTCCAAACCCGCCGCACAAAGCTTCGTGATACCTCGCCGCATTGTTGGTTGCTTCAAAATTCGCCTTGATGGTATGGGAGTATGCTCGTCCTTGGGATCGACAAGCGAGCATTCCAATGCCATTCCCCTTCTTGTTGGCTGCCCCATCGAAGAAGAGTTGCCGCCGGTTTGCGCCGTCCAAGTGAAAAGATTCCGTCGTCCGGAAATTGCGGGTCAGGACCCTTGGGTTCACTGCTTCGGGAAGTCGGCAAGCAGTCGATCCGCCATTACTCGCCCTTTGTTGATTTTCTCGACTCATGTACTTGATGTCGAACTCACCAGAAGAATGACCACTGCTAGCCGCATTGGACAGGATGGCTTGTCAAAGAGATATCTGGACGGGTCCACTTTGGAGACCAGGAGCACCGAATGCGACCGCATGTAGTGTTTCGCTTCCCGACTACCCATACCAAGGCGGTACATGTGTTTTCCGATGCCGAGTAGCCGAGTTCACTTCCTTGAAGCTTTCGGCTTACGAAGTAGATTGCATGCTCAACCTTGGAATCTTTCTCGCTCTTGTGCCGCATTGCTCCGATTGGACGTGTCTCGTTACCGTGGATACGTGAGTAGTGGCTTGTCCTCATGTGGCGGGCCTGACTGGGGGATTAACCAAGTAGGTCTTGATCTTTTCAAAAGCCGTTTGGCACTCGGAGTCCCATTTGATGTCGGCATTCTTTTCATCGCTTGAACATGGGCTCGCAGAGAGATGTCAACCGGTTGATGAAGCGACGATGTGATCAAGTCTTCCCATGAAGCTCTTCACTTCGTCGTGGTTTGAGGCGCTTCATGTCGATGATGGCCTTGATCTTCCCGGGATCGGCTTCGATACCTCTTTCTCGTAACCATGTATCCCGCACCTTGCCGCGCTTGACGCCGAAGGTGCACTTTGCCGGGTTTAGCCTCATGGAGTGCTTCGAGTCCGTTGGAAGAACTTCCTCAGATCCGTCATGTGCCGCATGTCCGATCCCTTGAGTGGATGATCATGTCGTCGACATATACTTCGATTTCTTTATGAATCATGTCATGGAAAAGGTGGTTTGCAGCCACTGGGTAAGTAGCCCCCGCGTTCTTAGACCAGAATCAGCATTTCACAGAATAAGATGTCCCCCATGGAGCGGTGAAGGCGCCTTGGCCTCGATCCTCCCTCGGGACATCTTGATCTGTTGTATCCAAAGAAACCCATCCACGAAGGACTTTACTTCGAAATTTGCCGTGGTGTCGATCAAAGATGTCGATGTTAGGCAATGGGAAATCATCCTTAGGGCTGGCCTTGTTGAGATCCCGAAAATCCACGCAAAGATCCGACCTTTCCGTTGGCCTTGGTGACCGTCACGATGTTGGAGAGCCAAGTCGGGTACTCAATCACTCGATGAAACCAACTCTGGAGCATTTTCTCAATTTCTTCTTTAACTTGCAAGGACCACTCGGCTTGATCTTGCGCAGCCTTCGTTTTGACAAAGCTTGGATTCGGGATCCGTGGTGAATTCTGTGCTCCACGATTGAAGGATCGAGTCTGGCATGTCCCGATATGACCAGGCGAACACGTCAACATACTCCCTGAGGAGGCTTATCAGTGGCTTCCTTTTCTGCATCGGCGAAGAAACCGCCACTTGTGTCTCTTTAGGCTCTTGCACCGACCCTGTGTTCACTTTGGTCATAACCTCTTCGGGTCAGTCTTGGGCCCGGTTGTCCTCTTGGTCAACTACACGCTCGAGAACTTCTTTAATGTATTGTTCGTTTAATGTGTCTCGCTTCTTTATCAATTGAGTTATTAACGTCTTTTAAGTTGTTTGTTAACTTATCGCTTGTTAAAGTGGCAATGAGAGGATACTCCGAAAGGTCAGACTTTTCATTACACAAGAACGGGAATACATGATTGGCTACTAACATTATAGTCCTCCTGCCAGTAAGGCCGTTGGATGACTCGCAGGACCGGATTCTCGACAAGGACCGACTCAAAGGGTTTAAGACCGGGTTTAGGAGATGTGGGTGCGGGCCCACTTTGTCTCGCTAATTCCCGCCCGGGCTTGCCCCTCGTCCGTGAAAGTTACCCAATTCTTCAAAGGGTATTGCTGGATGCTTCGAGGAGGGTGCGGGGATCGAGAGGCTTGGCTCCTCGCCGTCCCTATCATGGCGATCATGCCGTTGTCTGAGCCCCGGGCCGATCAAGTTGGGCAACTCCATGACTTCTTCAAACACTGTAGAGCCGGTCCAGCGAGAGCGTCTTCTATGAATTCCCGGTTCCTTCGCTTTGGATTTACTCGTCTCGAATGTGGCCTCGGCGGCCGATCCGAACAACTTGTTTCCCATGGAGAGTACCTTGAGTTGCTCCTCCAAGTCTCGGGATTCCCTTGAATGTGTACTCATGGCCGGATCGTGGTGGCGCTTGGTCCAGTAGTAGCCGTGATGTCGAGGAACGCTCCTTATTGGATTAGCTTTGAGTCCTCTCAAACGCTTGAGGTCCCGTGCTAGCCGTTCCATTCTGTCTCGTAGTCTTGGTGTTGACTATCCCCGCTTCTTTCTCATCTTCATCGCTTCCACCGTCGGTCCCCTCGGGCTGCCGTTGCTTCTGCTGGCTTGCTGGCCCCTCGCTTCATTGCTTCCACTTGCCGGTCCCCTCGCTCTGGCCGGTTTGCTCGTTGGTTCCCTCGCCCGCTTCTGCCTGTTCCTCTTGGTGAAGTAATGAGCGAGGTCAAAGCCGTAAGGTCGGAGATTGGGTGTGCCGTCTGAGGTTCCCCTTTGTGGGCCGCCGCTTGGTGCGGCGAGCCTTCGCCTTCCTCGATGCGCCCGCTGGGCACGTAGCCAAGCCCCCGGACCGTGGTGTGGTCCTTGACTTCAATAACTTGGTGCTGGCCTTGCAGCCTTTTGCCGAGCCCAGTCCTGGGATGAAGTTCATGAGTTTCATCATCCTCATGGCGGGAGGAATCTGATCGTGAAACAGTGGGAGGTCTGTAAGTGCTCCAATTTGAGCTTGTTAGAATTTTCGTTAGAAAATTAACGAAAGTTATAACATTTCTAACAATTCCTAACTATCCTAACATTTCTAACAAAGTGAGGGTAAAATGGGCATTGTTATTTAAGGTTAAACCTTAAAAAGAATCTCAAAAAGAAAAACAAAAGAATAAAACCACAAATAGCAATGCTGGAAACAAAAACTGGCTGGTCAATTTGAATTTTGAAAAAGATTATTCTTCTTGTCCAAAGCTGAAGCTGCATTTAATGAACAAAGGCACGCCGCTCGATCCTATCCGCGCGGATACCATTGCAGCTTTTTCAGAGGGCTATAAATTGAGCCCTCCAAATACAAAAATAAGGAGGAAGAACAAAATGCAACGAACCTTCCGCGAAATATAGAGAGAAAACAGTGAGAATTCTCAAGAATTGTCACCTTTTTCTCTCCAATCTTTCCCAACTCATACTCACCCACTCACTCTCATATTAAACCCCTAAACACTCATACACTCAACCCAAACACTCAAGAACACAAGGAAGATTGGTAAACCCTCTTCTTCCTAACCCTAAATCTCATCCATGCATGCATCTTCAAACTACAAAATGTAGTTCTTTCATCTTTTTTCTCTAGATCTAAGAAGATCACCATGGAAGACCATCTCCATGGATGATCTTCTACAAAGATCAACATTATTTTCAAAGCTTTTCTTTCTTACTTGCAAAAAGGCACTTTCAAAACCCTAAAAACCATTTTCAAGCACTAAATCTTGATTTCAAAGGGTAAAATCCCCTCCCCAAGCAAATGAAATGCTTAGTCCTAATGTACTCCAAGGATGGTTTGGTATAGTTGATTCACCACTAAAATGTCTAGTGATCACTAACCAAAACCTAGGGAAATGGGGACAAGCATGGATGCAAAACCCCTTAAAATCATATTTTCTTTTCTTGAGAAGTTGCTGTCCAGTAGCAAATTTCTCAGACCTCAGTCCATGGTCTTAATTTTTGGACACAGATGAACTTGAATTTGGTGTTGACTACAAAACACTTTTTGTAGCCAACATCCAGAGCTTTCCAGAAATATTTTTACTTTATTTTTTGGGTGAGTAAAACTCCTCTTTTCAATTTTTCTTTCAGAGGCTAGTTCATCAGCTTCTGGGAATCCAGATCTCATATCTGAGATTTCCAGAAGGTTTTGACCCTCAAATCTTCTCCAAAATGGAAATGTCTTTCACACAAAGTTTAGTCAAGGAGTCTAGAGAAACTTTCATTCTCTGAGTTCATCCAGATTATGAAGTTTTAGGACCCTTGAATTCATTTCAAAATCAGGTGTCTGCTGCCATTTCCTTCTGGCAGAAGTGACTTCTCAACTTCAAAAGGTTTTTGAGTACCAAATCTCAATCCAAAATTCTTCCAAAAATCATGGGATCAGTTTAAAGTCTTAAAAAAGACATCCCAATTTTTACTTTTTCCAGTTTCAACTTATTTTGGCCAAAACACACACACACACACACACAAATGATTTTCTAGCTTGGAAGACTCGTTTTACGAGGCGCCGTCTGGGTGCACACTAACGTCCTTCCCGACGCGTAACATGACCTCCGAACCTAAATCTCTGATCTCGGCTTTTTTCAAAGTTTTGGCCCTTCAAAATTAAAATGGCGTGGCGACTGCGTTTTTTTTCCGGTTTTATTT
>JAFEMH010004984.1:0-182898 GCA_022495995.1 Adenophora triphylla var. japonica | reverse complement strand
CCTTCCATGTTAATTTTCCCTTACAAATTTGAGCAAAACTCCCAATTTGGGGTGATTTCTCTTCTCTCTATTCTCTCCTCCTCGTCGGAATTAATGGAAAAAATGACCAATTCTGCCTCGGCCTCGGTGCTGAAATGAACCTGATCAACTTCAGGTTCAGTCCGACCGGACTCTTTCTACAGCAGAAATGATTCCTTGCCAATTTGGCCCCTCAACTTCTCGCAGTTTCAATTTTACCCCTTTTGGCCCCCAAAAGTGTAAAATCTTCCCCAAGTTAGACCTTGTTGGGTTTTATGGGTCCATGCGCAGCGGAATTAAGCATAAAATTAACACAAAACCCAAGCCCTAAGATCCGTTCTATACGATTAAATTGAATTGCTATGAGATAGAATTTACCAACCTAAATTGCTTTCCGGTCTTGAGCTATCGAACGGATAATTATGTGATTCGTAATCACAAACTTTTGATCTTCAAATCTTCGAATCTTCAACTCCTTTGGATCTTCAGATTTGAACTCTAGGTCTTTGATTTGTTTGAACAAAATTAAGACCCTCTTTTGGTAATCCACACAAATATGAATGTCGAGAACAATTCTCGGGTTGGGAATTGCTAGATTCCTAAAACTTTTGGAAGAATATTGAGAGGACTTTTGATTGTGAATTTCTATTGAAAAATTCGGCTAGGGAATTAGGTCTGACAGACCTCACATATTTATACTACAATAGTATGAATATGTCTCCTAATCGTATTAGGAGAACGGTACGTCAAACCGCGTAGGGCTTGATATGTCGCGCGGTATATTAAGCCATCGGCTTAATATGTCGCGCGGTATATATAGCCGGATACGTAAACTCTCAACCATTCTTCCTCCGGTTTAACCAATTCATTTCTATTTGTGTGTGACCCAATAGGATTGTATTATGTTGGCAATGAGTCCGATCATATCGGCTCATAAGACATAAGCGGACTCTAGCAAGCCATTATGTCTACCCAAATAACACAACGTAAGAGTTCACGTTTCCAATGGTACACTTTCATTTATCCCTTTGTCTCACGATGTTATATTGAACACAAGTCATGGTCCACGTCAACTTGTATTTGTTCAATGCTTTCGATCTTGAGTATAATGATAGTCCAATCATATTGGGGTGTGGCCACACGCTTTCATCATTATCACTCATCGAGGGGCCCAAGCAAAACATCTCTCTTTTGAGGGACAAATTCCATCTTGACTTATCATCCTTCCCATCATGAATCCGATCATGCCAAAGATAGCCTTTATAGATATCGTGTTAAGATACCGTTTGACTAAAATCAAACATAACTTTTCATCATATGTAAGGTCATGATAATCTCAGGTCTAGGGACTAAATGAAATAACCTTATGAGATTTATGACATTTGACCATGACATAAATCTCATACGGGTCAAGTCCAGTCACTTGTTCTCTAACAAGTACCCATAATTTCAATGTGCATCTCTATGCATATAATCATCATATGATTATCCATTGACAATTATACTAATTATTCTCTTAATAATTAGGGACGGAGATTATTACAATAAATATGCAAACTATATAATAATCAAAAAATAAACATAAACGATAAAGATGATACATAACGGTTTTCAGTTTAAACATAACTAAAGCCTAGGGCATTACACCAACAGTCTCCCACTTGCACTAGGCTCCATTTATGTATCGAATACTCATGGATCTAACATGCCCACCATGCTTCTGCCTATGCGAGGGTCTTTGTAAGTGAATCCCTTATGTCATCATCGGTTGATACTTTGTATATTTTAACGTCTTCTCATTCTTTATGAATTCCTTGAAGAACGTCTAAGTGAGTGTTTGGATCGCTGTTGTGACCTTGGTTCCATTGTTTGCACAAGTGGCACCACTATAGTCATAACAAAAGTTTCATCGATTAGTGATACTTGGAACATTTCCAAAATACTAAGCGAACTTTTGATTCAAACCGCCTACTTTTAGCTACATCATATGTTGCTAACAATTGGCCTTAGTAGTAGAATTGGCTACAATTTCTGCTTGGAACCTTTCCAATCAAACTGCACCTCTTATAAGCATAAACACAAATCCTAATTGCGATTCTAAAATAACTTTGTCAGTTTGGAAGCTAGCACCTATGTAACCCTTACAACAAGATTAAACTTCCAATCTTTCAAATCCCAAGAACGTATCCTTAGTTCTTCTTAAGTACTTAAGGATCATCTTGACTGCCATCCAATGGTTCTCATCACAGGATCAGATTGGTATCGACTCATCATGCTTAGAGCATATGAGACGTCGGATCTAGTACAAATCATGGCATACATGACAGATCCAAATGCCGAAGCATATGGAACTTCATTCATTTTCCTTTTGCTCATCAGTTGTCATAAGACAATGAGTATTGCTAAGAGAAGTACCATGATCCATTGACAAGCTACTCTTCTTAGACTCTTCTAAGAACCTTGTCAATGTGAACATTTTGACTCAAACCAATTTATCCTTCTAGATCTATCTCTATAGATCTTGATGCCAAGGATGTAAGCGGCTTCACCCATATCTTTCATTGAGAAACCTTTCCTTGACCAAGACTTAACAGTCTTAAGTGTCGGAACTTGTTTTTCCAATGAGTAAGATATCATTGTAATAAAACAATAGAAATAATATTACGCTCCCACTGAATTTCATGCATACACAAGATTCATCTTTGTTCTTTGATGAAGTCAAACTCTTTGACCAATTCATCAAAACGAAGATTCCAATTCCTTGAAGCTTGCTTCAATCCATCTCATGGATCTTTGCAACATGCATACTTTATTAGAGTTTCTTGGATCGACAAACTATTCGGGTTGTGTACTCTACACATCCTTAATAATCTTTCCATTTAAAGAAAGTCGTTTGACATCCATTTGTCATATCACATAGTCACAATATGTGATAATGGCAATTGAAAATCTAACAAACTTCGACATTGTAACTGGCGAAAAAGGTTTCAACATAGTCAATACTATGAATTTGCCTAAATCCCTTTGTTACAATCCTTAGTCATGAAAGTATACACCTTCACATCCATGTCGGTCTTTGAAGACCTACTTGCACCCTTTAGTTTTTACACTTTTAGGTAGCCCAATCAAGTTCAAAACTTGATTGTTAAACATGGATTGTAATTTGGATTCCATGGTTCCTAACCATTTATCCAAATTAGGAGAGGACATCGCTTCTTGATAGCAAGTAGGATCGTCATTCTTAATGACTTCCACTTCATCACTTTCCGCAACGAGAAATCACTATTTCTTGAGTTCGGATCGTAACCTATCTAATCTACGATGGACTTGTGCATCTTGAACCGGTTTCACAACTCCTTTGTGAACTTGGTTCTGTCTCTACTCTTGGTTCCATATTATTTTCAGGTTCTTGAACTCTCTTCAATATTAATTTTACTCCCACTAGATTCTTTATTTGAGAAACTATTTCTCAAGAAACAAATCGTGTAGAGCAACAAACGTTTTGTTCTCTTTGCGGTTGTAAGATTAATTTCCGAAAATAACTTTGTCAAATTTGGTGCTAACTTATAAGAGACAAGTCTCTTTACATAAGACTCGCAACCCCAAATTGTCATGAAAGACAAACTAAGTTTTCTTCCATGTCACATCTCATGTGGGGCCTTAGGAACCGATTTAGTAGGGACTCGATTCAGTGTAACCGCATTATTTCTAATGCATATCCTCAAAAGGAAATATGAAATAGGAAAGTCTGATTGACACATCATCGAATGAACCATGTCCTACAAGGTTCAATTCCTCCTTTCAGATACACCATTCATAGTGGTGTTCAGTGTGGAGTCAACTTTTGAAACAATTTCATAGTTTTGAGATGATTGTCAAACTCTTGGCTCAAATATTCATCACCTCGATCTAATCGAAGTACTTAACAGTTTTACCAAGTTGTTTTGTACTTCATCTTTGAAATGTTCAAAACATCTCAAATGATTCACCTTCGAACTTCATCAGATAGACATAGTCATATCTAGATAAGTCTTTAGTGAAATGTGATGAAATACCGGTCTTCCCCTAGCAATGCTGCTTAATAGTCCATATACATCTCATGTATAATGACCAATAAGTCACTAGCCCTCCCACTACTCTTAGTGTAGGGTGGTTTGATCAATAATCTCAATAAACAAGATCCACATTCCTCAAATGATTCATCGTCATATGAGTCTAAAAGTCCATGTTAATGGAGTTTAGATATATGTTTCTTATTTATTTGACCAAGCCGGCAATGCCATATGAACGCGTTGTTCATATTGTTCGGTTTAGATTTCCATTTATATTATAGATATCTTCAACATTATTTTGTATCTTATCATCACGGATATGAAGACCATTCAATGACATATGCATTATAATAAGGCATATCATTAAATAAATATAAAACTTCTTATTGAAAATAAGAAAATTATATCCTTCATCTTCCATTTAAGAAACAGAAATAATACTCCTACTCAAATTCGGAACGTAGTCATACTTGTTCAAAACAAGTACTACTTCACAAGGCAAAGTGACTTCATAAGTCCCTTATGGCTAATGTTGCAACTCTTGCTCCATTCCCATGCTTAGGTTTAATTTACCTTATTTGAGTAGCTTTCTATTCTTTGCTCCTTACACATTTAGACAAATGTGGGATCCAATCCGGTATCATATACCCAAGAACAAGAGGTCGAAAAGAAAATATCTATCATATAGATACTTGAAGTAGTAGCAATCATATTGCCCTTCTTCACCTTTTTAGGTCTTCCTAATAATCCTTGCAACTTTGCTTCCAATGACAATCTTATTGCAATGATAGCAAAATGCATCCTTTTGAGACACTTTGGGTTTAACCTCTTCGGCTTTGACAACATTTGTCCTAGGTTTAGCAACTTTTGCTTTACCTTTTTTTTTTCTTCCTTTATGAACCCTTTTATTGTGTCAACCATTAACACAATTTGCGAATTGCTCCTTCTTTCATCATATGAATTGAGAGCCTTCACCACAACATATATCTTTTGCCTAGTTCGCATTTGGAACATTTCCTTTATGCGGTGTGCTAGAACAAAAGAATAGTTATCATGTGCTCAAGGTTCTTCATAAGAGCCTTTAAACACGGTGGCAAATACAAGGCAAGCAATATTGTCAGAATCATCAATATGTTTCTAATGTTGCTTCCTTATTTGCCCTTTGCAACATTTGCAATGGGTTCAGTAGGAACGGATTCGTCAAGAACGTACACATTTACCCAAGAACCATTCTTTAGGCTTCTGATCCAATCAGAATTATATGTATCGTTCCTTTCAAACTTTGTCCTTCATAAGGACGAATCGCAATTATCATTATGTAATGCTACTTCTACAACAAAATATACAAATTATATGAACACATATCAATATCAACACATTTATCATTTAAGAGAAAATAATGTATTTTACAAATACTCCCATTAAATCATACACCTTCCAATGCAAATAAGCATAATATGTATTTAATGGACTAAGATCCAACTTTAATTTAATCTCAAGTACGCTATGGCGCACCGCTCAAGATTAAACTAAATTAGGTAGAAAACATCAATCATATCGTATATGACTCTTAGGACTAAGATCCATCTTTAATTTAATCTTAAGTACGCTATGGCGCACCGCTCAAGATTAAACTAAATTAGGTAGAAAACATCAATCATATCATATATGACTCTTAGGATCTTTTATGAGATTTATTTAAGACATCATATGTCTAAGCATATTTTAATCTCATCTTATGCCTTGGGTCCAAAACCATTTTGATAACCCAATTAAGTTCATTCATATTAAACGTATAGGAACCACCATTTCCTCATCTTGCTCGCAAACGGAATAGAATCAAAGTACCTTGCTATGGCAAGCCCACCCAAAACTATCCGAGTGGTCTCAAGTGTTTAATCATGAATTGGCATAAAGAACTTAAAAGTTAAATGAAGGTTCTTTAAGGTAGATTATAAGCATATCCGGCAAAGATAGTCATAATCATGCACCGGGTAAGTTCCCGGGAAGATAGGTGAGCCACAAGGACTACTTAAGTACCAACTCTTCCTTAGACAGAACTCTCCTAGTCATGCACAATTAGAAATCAGCTCTGATTTGGCAACATAATCACTACCTTTTATAAATAATCAGTTTCCTTTTAAATTTCGCATAATTATGACTTGTTTCCATAAACAATCATAAAATCCAAAAGTTACAATGTCTAAATCTAAACATATTAGGAAACTATGAATCAATGTTTCAACTAAACATCTAATAAAATTCTTACTTGTAAAACTGACTTGTTTCATAAACAATCAGACACTAACTTGTTTCTCATAAACAATTAGTGAACTATAATTCAATGTTCAAAAACATTCTAGAATTACAACAGTTCTTCATGCAACGCAATAATTAATAAAATCACCTTTTAAACAATTAAGCAAGCATAAGAACACTCAATAATTATGCAACGCAACAATTAAATAAACACCTTTTAATTAATTAAGCAAGCATAAACAATGAATTAATCTAGCATAGCCCTATAAACTCAATTTCCAGAAATTTATAGCATCCAGATTTTCATATACATTGCAATAATTATTAAAATCACATTTTAATCAATTAATCATGTATATCAATGAATCAATCTATCGCGGACTTATAAACTCAATTTTATAACATCCAGATTTCAATCAATTCAGATTATATGCAATTAAATCATATAAAACAACCCTTTTACAGATTTAATTCAACATAATTCGAAAACGATTTTCACATTGTTTCACATAAACAATCAAAATTCTATCGCATACAAAAAACATGCAACGAACATATAAACAATTTATATAATCATTCTAGCATGTTAATTCAAACTTAACCATACGAACGGGGCTACGATACCCTTTGTTGGGTTTTATGGGTCCATGCGCAGCGGAATTAAGCATAAAATTAACACAAAACCCAAGCCCTAAGATCCGTTCTATACGATTAAATTGAATTGCTATGAGATAGAATTTACCAACCTAAATTGCTTTCCGGTCTTGAGCTATCGAACGGATAATTATGTGATTCGTAATCACAAACTTTTGATCTTCAAATCTTCGAATCTTCAACTCCTTTGGATCTTCAGATTTGAACTCTAGGTCTTTGATTTGTTTGAACAAAATTAAGACCCTCTTTTGGTAATCCACACAAATATGAATGTCGAGAACAATTCTCGGGTTGGGAATTGCTAGATTCCTAAAACTTTTGGAAGAATATTGAGAGGACTTTTGATTGTGAATTTCTATTGAAAAATTCGGCTAGGGAATTAGGTACGACGGACCTCACATATTTATACTACAATAGTATGAATATGTCTCCTAATCGTATTAGGAGAACGGTACATCCAAACCGCGTAGGGCTTGATATGTCGCGCGGTATATTAAGCCATTGGCTTAATATGTCGCGCGGTATATATGGCCGGATACGTAAAACTCTCAACCATTCTTCCTCCGGTTTAACCAATTCATTCTATTTGTGTGTGACCCAATAGGATTGTATTATGTTGGCAATGAGTCCGATCATATCGGCCCTCATAAGACATAAGCGGACTCTAGCAAGCCATTATGTCTACCCAAATAACACAACGTAAGAGTTCACGTTTCCAATGGTACACTTTCATTTATCCCTTTGTCTCACGATGTTATATTGAACACAAGTCATGGTCCACGTCAACTTGTATTTGTTCAATGCTTTCTCGATCTTGAGTATAATGATAGTCCAATCATATTGGGGTGTGGCCACACGCTTTCATCATTATCACTCATCGAGGGGCCCAAGCAAAACATCTCTCTTTTGAGGGACAAATTCCATCTTGACTTATCATCCTTCCCATCATGAATCCGATCATGCCAAAGATAGCCTTTATAGATATCGTGTTAAGATACCGTTTGACTAAAATCAAACATAACTTTTCATCATATGTAAGGTCATGATAATCTCAGGTCTAGGGACTAAATGAAGTAACCTTATGAGATTTATGACATTTGACCATGACATAAATCTCATACGGGTCAAGTCCAGTCACTTGTTCTCTAACAAGTACCCATAATTTCAATGTGCATCTCTATGCATATAATCATCATATGATTATCCATTGACAATTATACTAATTATTCTCTTAATAATTAGGGACGGAGATTATTACAATAAATATGCAAACTATATAATAATCAAAAAATAAACATAAACGATAAAGATGATACATAACGATTTTCAGTTTAAACATAACTAAAGCCTAGGGCATTACACCAACAGACCTTTCTAACACCCCATTCCCCGAGGATCAAGTCCCAGTTAGTTTTCACTAACGCCCATCTCCAGACGTTAAATTCCTAGTTAGTTTTCACTAACGTTCGTCTCCAGACGTTAAATTCCCAGTTAGTTTTCACTAACGCTCGTCTCCAGACGTTAAATTCTCAGTTACTTTTCACTAACGTTCGTATCCAAACGTTAAATCCCAAGTTGACGTTTGACATTCAAACGCTCACTTCCATCCCAAGTTGACGTTTGACATTCGAACGCTCATTCCAGCCCCAAACCGACGTTTGACATTCAAACGCTCAGTCATGTCTTCGGACAATCAAGTCACAATTCCGTCTCCCGACGTCAAAATTCCCATTGGTTTATTGTGTAGAGTGACTATTAAGGGCCATTTGGTTCGATAGAAATAAAGTGAAGGAATGGAATGGTCAATGGAATTGAATTCCTGAAGGAATTGGAATGAAAAAAACTGGTCAAATCCCTCTGTTTGGTTGGCACGGAATGGAATGAAATTGTCATTCAATTTCTTGACAAATTATGTTTGGTTAGAAAATACAAATTATAGGAATGGAATGAAATGAAATGAAATGAAAGCCTATAAAATGTCCAATTTACCCTTCTTTTAAAAAATTAATGAGTAAAAATTTTTTTTTTTGGGGAGGAGAGTGGGGTGGGGTAGGCAGGGGTATGTAAAATGAGTAAAAAAAAATTTCGTGGGGGGTGGGGGGTAGGGCAGGGCTGGGTGGGTGGAGTAGGCAGAGGGTATACAAAATGAGTAAAAAAAAATTTTTCGTGGGGGGTGGGGTAGGGCAGGAATGGGTGAGTGGGGTAGGCAGGGGGTATGCAAAATGAGTAAAAAAAATTGTGGGGGGGAGGTAGAGGCGGAGGCTGGGTGGGTGGGGTAGGCAGGAAGTATGCAAAATGAGTAAAAAAAAAAAAAAATTTCGTGGGGGTAGGGCGGGGTTTGGGTGGGTGGGGGTAGGCAAGGGGTATGCAAAATGAGTAAAAAAATTAGGGCAGGGGCTGGGTAGGTGGGGGTAGGTGGGATAGTGTAAGTACCCAAATCCGGATTGCCAAAATCCGTTAGAAGTTAACCGGAATCCGTTATCTGGCCCGCTCCAGGTTAACCGAAACCCGTTAAGCTCCCCGTTCCCAAGCCAACGAGACGTCCCGGGACTGCCCCGTGCATCCCGATGTCAAAGCGTACACAACACACGTCGTCGCACGTAAAAGTACAGCTTTCCCTGAAAAATGCACTTTCCAGCACTTTCCGGGGGCGTTTCGGACATTTTCCGGACTGTTATTTTAAAAAGGGACAAAATCGGGGATAATGGCACGAAATTCTGTAACCTGGTGAGTCACAGGGACACTTGGCGTGCATGCCACAGCTCCCTCATCAACATCAATAAAAAATCAGTGTGAAAAGACTAAAATACCCCTGGTATGCGGTCTAAGTCCGGCCGGACTCTTTTGCAGACAATCCAGAATTGCCAGCAAGTCCCTCCAATTTCCAAAGTTTCACAAAACTCCCTGGTTTTCAACCTCAGTCCGTCCGGACTTATCCTAAAATTTACCTATAAATACAGAGGCTGTCAATACCATAAACAACAACAAAAATTACTCCCTTTCCTCCTAAAGCCACGGCATAAACTGGTCTCACTCCTTTTCGAGCCTTGTTTTACCTCGTTTTGCGTGAAAACCCCGTATTTCAATCAAATATAACTCCCGCCACCTCAAAACACCGTTCCAAACACTTTTCCGTACCCTGTATACGTCCCCCGAGCCAAAGGAGCCGACCCTAGCCATAGGTAGCTCCCTCTCTCTCTAAACTCTCGTTCCGTCTCGGTTTACGCGCCAGTCGCTACAACCGTTTCGGACGACGTTGTTGAAATGTAGACGTCTCCGTCTAACGGGGTCCGATACGTTTTAGCTCCTAGATCCTCTTCTCTTCCCGTAAGAGAAGTAATCTCGGGTTAAAACGGCGTTCCGGCCCCGTTCCGTTACTTTTTATGTCGTTTACAAATTCCGGATCGTTTGATCCGTCGAACGTCATTTAAATTCCTGTCATTTACCAATTTCGGATCGTTTGATCTGTCGATCGTCGTTTACTTTCACGCAAATTTCCAATTCCGAGCCGTTTGGCTCGTCGATCGTACTTTACAATTCCGGATCGTTTGATTCCGTCGATACCGCATTTTAAATACTGTCATTTACGAGTCCGAGCCGTTTGGATCGTGATAGTATTTAATTATCAAAGTCCGAGTCGCAACCCGATTCATTGATCGCATATCATTTAATACGTTTTTTTCCGTAAAAATCGTTAACAATGTAATGCCCGATTCAAAACCGGAGTTCGACATTCAAACTCTCTTTCAAAACGAGCGAAATGACGTTTGGCATCCAAACGCTCATCTTCAAACTTAAAAGCCGACTTTTGACATTCAAAATCATTTAATACGTTTTTCCCGTAAAATCGTTAACAATGACATGCCCGGTTCAAAACCGGAGTTCGACATTCGAACTCTCTTTCAAAACGCGCAAAATGACGTTTGGCATCCAAACGCTCATCTTCAAACTTAAAAGCCGACTTTTGACATTAAAAATCATTTAATACGTTTTTCCCGTAAAATAGTTAACAATGACATGCCCGGTTCAAAACCGGAGTTCGACATTCGAACTCTCTTTCAAAACGCTCATCTTCAAACTCAAAAATCCGACGTTTGACATTCAAACGCTCCTTTCTTAAAAGTCAACATTTGACACTTAAGACAAACAGTTAAAATCAGCATTCGCGCCACTTTTCCTAAAACTTCCAAAACCGACGTTTATCATTTAAACGCCCGCCTTTTCAAACAAAATTCCGTAATCAACGTTTGACATTCAAACCAAGATTAAGCTTGTCATTCAAGCCCCCATTTTCAAAATGCAAACACACACACACGCACACATTTTCGAGAAAGGTAGAAAGACTCGTCATACGAGACGTTTTGGGTGATCTCAATATACTCTTCCCGAAACGTAACGTGACCTCCGAACCTAACAATCTCTGGTACTAAAAAAGCTTTTTACTCGTTTTTGCTACCAATAAAAATGACACCCCGTTTTCAAAGCCTTTTCCTAAATTTTTGCTACCAATAAAAATGACACCATTTTCAACCAATAGCCGTTTCTCAATGTTTGGGCTCAAAATACAAATACCGCGTGGCGACTCCTCTCCTTCCCGAAAGCTAGGTCTCAGACACCAACCCTCCGCGAAAGACAACCGCCTTCGCGTCGCGCGAATCCAGGTAATTTCAGATAGGTAGGGGTGATTTGGGTTTGGGGATATTTTGGTCATAATTTTATTTTTGAATTCCATTGTCAAAGGAATTGAGCATTCCTCCCATATTTGGAGGGAATGGCAAATTCCTTCCATTGATGGAATTGATCATTCCAGCGAAATGAAAAATTTTAAAAAAACTTCAACCAAACATGTCAAAAAATTTGGGGGAATGAAATTGAGTATTTCATTCCCCCACTTTACCACGAACCAAACGGGGTCTTAGATTTCCATATTCTCCATATATCCCATTAGGTAACTAACTAGAGTTTTGAAATGTAACATTGCTTCTGCCACGTGTTTGATGGTTATTGGTGGTAAATATAATGACACACTTGTTGGAATAACTATTACAAAATCTCTGCTGGAATTATATAAAACTAATTAAAACATAAACATAAAATACAAGAGAAAGAATAGATTTGTCGAAGGAATTCCGAGTCGTGTGAAGTCACACTCTCCTTAAGACAAATTACGCCCCCTCACCACGTTGTGCTTGAGTTGTTACGGAACGCTTGTCTCCCAGGATGAAACGGATATACCGGACAGTGGTTGCACAAGAATACCTCCAGCGAACTGAAGTCGATGCTTGAACTTTATCACCACGAATGAAATGCAAGGAGGCCAAAGGAAAAGAATTTTCAATATGCAACAAATCTGATGTAGAGAGAGTTTGGAAATCTCTGTCTTTCTCTTGTTGTGTTCTTGCCATTATATAATTCAAGGAAAATAACAGAAAATTAAACCATGTTTAATTTTTCTTAATTAATACAATTATTCCAATATAATTGCATAATTATTTGGCTCATAAACTCCCTTTGATCAGTTACCATGGATGTTGGATTTACATTCATTAACAGCCTTTTGAGCTGTTACAAAACAGTGCAAAAACAATTTCCCCGTACAGCCACTGGAGCCCAGGCGCCCGCCTCGGAAAACGCGAGGCGCCCGCCTCGTACTGGTTCAAATGGGTCTCACACACTGGAGTCGAGGCGCCCGCCTCAGTCAGGTCCAGGCGCCCGCCTCACCTCCAGAAATATTGGGTCAAGTTTTGGAAAAAAAAATGTAAAAAGTGGGCTCACGCGGACAGGCTATTTCGGAGCTACATTCGTGTCCGCAGGACGCGCATGCACATGAGTTCGGTAGTCCGAAGCCTATTTCGGTCCATGATTTGCACCCCCTGCTTTGTGCGCGAGAGAGCCTCTATGTACCACAATCTTACTCCCTACCAAAGTGTAGGAGTATTTAAACTTAGCCACTTTTTCATCTTTTTTCAATGTGGGATAACCACATTTTATCCATTCCAACCCATTCACTTTGAGCCTTCATATCTCATTCATTTCTCAACCATTTTGAACAAATGAATATATGATTTCAATGTACTCATGGAGTAGAACACAATCCAACAATCAATTTGTCATTTCAACAAATAACAAATTAAGAAAATAACTCATTATTTCCTTCAAAACACACTTTTTTCCAACAACACTCTGATGGTTATTGGTGGAAAATATAATGACACACTCTAACTACAAATGATCTCCTCTCACGCGGCCTTAATTTGAACCTTTTTTTTTTTTTAAATGTAAAATTGATGGCATAGATCAATAAATTTTTTAATTAGCCTAATACTTTTCCCTAAATAAGATTCTTATTATTTATATTTTTAGTTTGTTCCAAAGTAAAATTCTTAAATATTTTAATGCTTAAAATGGATAATAAAACATATTTATCATCTTACAACAAAAACTCTTAATACACTTTCTCTCTCCTACTTTATTTTTTGGTATTACTTTTTTTTTTCCTAAGGAACTTTTATTGTTGGACCGAGAGAGAGAGAGAGTATTTATCCAATTAATTTTTTCCTTGAGTATGGGAAAATTGGATTTGTACGTTGTAGTGGTGTTGCAAGGAGCTTGCTACTGTCCTCGTTCATCTTCAAGCTCTTTGAATAGAGTGGCATTTATCCGTGACATGAACCATGACATGGTAAATTATTGTAAATTAGATTATTGTTATAACAGATATATGTATAGAAAATAAAAAATAAATCAATCACAAAACACAATACACAATGATATATGTGGTTCAATAACTTGGCTATGTCCACAGGCAGAAAACAATAATATTATTATCAACCGACAATTACCGAATACAATCTATAATGTAATGCACAAATTCTTGATCACAATAATTCACAACCGTGCAAATCATAGATCCTGAGAAAACATAGAGACAAGAAAATCCTTGAATCACCTAGAATTATTGATCTCTAACACACTAGGAATTACAACATGAAAACTGCTAGGGAATAGGAATTATTTATACTGCCTATTCCTAACCTACCTAAAGCGCCCTTTGATCAGGCCCATATCGGGGTACCGCGCGATCGCACCAAAGGGAGTGCGTGATCGCGCCCTTTGGACAGTAACTCTACGCAATCGCTCCCTTGGCTGGGGGCGGTCGCCCACTCCGGTCAGTCACAAGAATTCCTAATTTTTCCTTTGCTTGATTCCCTAAGTTGTTCCTAAGTTAGATGGCATCAAACCAAACA
Organism: Adenophora triphylla var. japonica; assembly: GCA_022495995.1. Classification (NCBI taxonomy): domain Eukaryota; kingdom Viridiplantae; phylum Streptophyta; class Magnoliopsida; order Asterales; family Campanulaceae; genus Adenophora; species Adenophora triphylla. The sequence goes on along the minus strand of JAFEMH010004984.1, from coordinate 168,668 downwards.
AATCTCCACATTGACATCTAACCACCTGATCACAAACCAGAACTCCCCTCTTCCTTAGATGTGTTATCCCAAACACCAAACTTGTCCTACGTACAACCAAAACTGTATCTTCCTAGAAACCCAAATCGTGTTACGCCGAACACCAAAACACTTGCTACAACTGTTGATCAGACCCGTTCAACAAGTAAACAAACGTGTCTACCAGACACCCAAACGTATCCCCCTGGACACCCAAACTGTACTGCGCCGAGCACACCAATATGTCTTCATGACACTCAAATGTGCCACTGCAGTAGGCACTCAAATGTGCCACAACCGGCAATTGGGCAGATCCAGTCGACATTGAATTTTGTCAACCGAAACAGATGAAGCGGCCATATCCATGGAATCCCCAACAGTACGTACCTTTTCCTTGATTCCTTCCTCACTTTCCAATTGTGTGTGTGTTGACCTACTAATCGTGGCTTGCCCAGTTCAACTCCACCTTGAGTAACTTGCTGCTTCACCTGTTTGTCAATCACCCCACATAAAGCCATGCAACATGCTTTCTTCAAATGTGTCTCTACCATACCCTCAGTTGTACGATGCTCGACACTCAAACCCAAAAAAGTAGAACCTTGTATGACGTACAAGGAACCTTGTTTTACCCCTTTCAAAATTATATTTGAACCCCTGCAGACATTTACTGATCCACCTTCACCTTTGAAACTGTATCACATCTTGTCTAACCGATTAAGCGATATCAGATTCTTCGTTACTTCAGGAACATGTCTAGCCTTGTTCAATGTATAAAACTTACCACTCAAAGTTCGCACCATGATGGAACACATGTCAACTACCTTGCAAACATAACTGCTAGCAATATAAATATCACCCCATTTCATCTCCTCCTACGTTGCAAACCATTTCCTGCGCGAACATATGTGATAAGCAGCCACAGAATCAAGAATCCATGTATCTATCATATCTTTGTCTTCTTTGGTTACTTGGGCATAGTCCTCCTCATCGTCTTCTGTCATAGCTGCAGTAGACCCTAATGGGCGTACCTTACATTATTTAGAGAGAATACAGGTCTGCTTCAGATACAACTTGTTGGTCAATGATCGTGTCAGATACATATCTTTCAACGCAAGCCACAAAGCACCTTCAGAATCAGTATCTGCAATATCCATCAGAACATCATCATCTAAGCACCTGATGATTTTAGAGTGGGCCCTCTCATCTTGCGTGATCAGATCTGCTGCTTCCTTCTCAGCTGCCTTCCCCGAACCCTCTGTTGTTGCAGCCGCTACAATACTTATGGAACCTGCTACCACTTTGCCATTTGAATCCTCATGATGATTCCTGATTGCAGTAGCCACCGGAGCCCACAAACACTTGTCTCTCAACAAGGCCTTCATCTTGATCTGCCAAAGAGAAAAACTACTCTTCCCATTGAAATTATCAACTAGTGATTTAATTCCTGATCCCATCTTCTTCTGCAACCGAAAACCCCTAGACCTTTATCAACTTGACCGGCTGTGATACCAGTTTGTTATAACATATCTATGTAGAACACAGAAAATAAATCAATTACACAACACAACGATATATTTGGTTCACCAACTTAGGTACATTCACACAACACAAGCATATACGTGGTTCAAAGTTCTTAGTGTAAATTTGTAAAGTAAAAGTTAGATTAAATTAATTTAAAAGAGGCTAAGTTTAATTAATTAAAAACAGAAGTATATCAAAAAAAAAAATAGAAAAGGAAAAAATTAAAAAAAAACATATTTTATTTCATAAATTTTATATTAAAAATATCAAGATAATTATTTTATTTTCTTATGAAAAATAACTTGCATATTGTTTCAAGATATTTAATAATATAAAATATGATTATTATCATTTAAAATTATGTTTTTTTTTAATTTATAATTATGTTATATTTTTAAAATTACCAATCTATTTTTTAAGTATTTATTGATTATTATCATTTAATTAAATGCTAAGTCTCTTAATATATAATTTTTTTCTAGCAAAAATATTAGAAAAATACTTTTTTAGTCTGTAAATTGTTATATTAAAAATAGTTTCTTGTGAATTGATTGTATTTACTTTTAACTTTTCAGATTTACATTTAGAACCCTCAAAGTAATTTCACTTTAATTTGTATTAATTTTCTTGTTTTACCCTTTAAATTTAGATCACATACACGACACATGTCCATTAACTGAAAAAAAAAAAGATGATGTTAGCCCCATGTATCATGAATGCAACTAAAAAGTAGTTCAGGTATGTCAAATGCAACAAAAATATATTTGGGTATATAATCCAAAGTACCCCTATAGTTGAGATACTCTTGATCTTGATGTAATTTTTTCTGAAAAATATAATAAATGAATGTTTAAAAGACTTATAAATAAGGGTATAATTGTCCCAAAAATGTTAAGATTCATTTTATATAAAGGTAAAGTGTTCAATATTTTAAATAAATTTAATTTCTAAAATTGATGCGATATTGGAAAATAGAAGTGGGTCCAAGCGGGCAGATAGACCCAGCATCATTTTAATGGGCCTAATAAAATGGAGAAAAGAGGGTCCCAGAGGCCTCTATTAGCTATGAGGAGGGCCCAGGGGCGGGAAGGCTCCGGCGAGATAAACTCACCCCACCTGGAGGCGTAGGAGAGTAAGTAAGGCGGGATGGATACCTCGGGAAACGGGATGAACAGCAGTAACCCTAGAGCGAGAAGCTGGTTGAGGACCCTTGGTAGATGATTGACAAGTGTCCCCCATGTGCAAGGCACATGGGGTCTTGGGTGTGAGGACCCCGACCCGGAACCTACACGTGTCCCGAGCTGGAGCGTCCTCAAACTAACCCAAATTGCCTAAACTTTTAAAACTTTTATTTAATTTTCAAACATAAACATAACCATTTTAAAATAACTCCACTCCTTTCCACATTGGAGGAAGAGTTGACCAACCTTGAAAGTAGTAAACGATTTTTGTTACAAAAAGATGTCGAATATAAAATAGAATTAGAGTTTATGAATACAACCCTTTAAAAGAATTATGCCAACATACACTTTCTACACCAACCTATACATAACTCGACAATTCTCAAAATACCACTTCTAAACTCCTTTCCGCCCTTACTTGGTCGGTCCACCTGTCTCGGGATCTAAAACATTAAAGGGAGAGGGGTGAGAATAAATCTCAGCAAGCTATTATGAATGCAGCAATATGCCAAATAAGGTGCAACACATAACAAGTCGCATATAACACATTGGAAAAGCTGTAAACACCTTACATTACCTTGGTTTACCTTTTCCCGTCTGAACAATAGTCGTACAACATTGGGTATAATAATACTCCAATCTTACAGTGAGCTGCTTAAGCAATACTCACATCTTATAAGACCCGTTTTTCAGGGAACCAAATAAGATAGTAGCAACTCTGTAAGGCTTTTGGCTCACTACAGATGCTATAACCCCAAACTATGGCCACAGAAGGGGACGGTCACAGATATAACATAATCCGATCACATTAGGTCACACTTCCATAATTGATCGTATTATGTTATACCCCCAATATCAGCTGATTAACACAGATGCTATAACACCAACCCTTTCTAAAACTTCAAATGGACTAACAAACTTTGGCGCCAATTTACCTTAGGCCTTGCTTCACTAACCTCACCCCAACAAATTAGAGATCGATATTTTCTTTCCAAACCACACCACATAAGGTTTTATCTCAATGCTAGAATGATAACTGATTTTATACATACCCAACCACTGGTAACCATACTTCCTATCGGCTACCAACATCCATTGTACATGCCCGTATCATATCCTCAACAATAAGTAACGATTCCTCAAATTTTCACAAGGTTAAACTTAATAGCATTCATACCTTCCAAAAGGACCTTCCCCAATTGCTGTCTATCCAATCCATTTAATACTATGAGATTTATACCATCAAACTATCCCCTAACATATATGAGGACTTGATCAAAGAATCTCATCACTATATTCCGATATAATGAGTAGGAACTACAACTCAACTTTCTATAAACAAAACAACATACCCTTTTTACTTTCAAGGTGACTCAATCACAAAATTCATTGTGATAATACTCTCAAGTTCAATCTAGAACTCTAAATGTTCTAACAAATCTTCCAACGTCAAAATTCTATTTCCACATTTGTGATCAAACCACCTTATGTCTCGACTCACTTGAAACGAATTAGTTCAATTATCTTATCCGCAGTTCTCATAATACAATATTAAACAATTGCCCATGGAATAATAAATATGGACATGCTAATAAGACCACGATTCCACGAACGGAATCTTGGTCAACTATATATCACGATTCAATGTTCCAATTATGTTCGGAGTCCGGTGACGGATCAATATTCAAATTAAATGGTTGGCCACCCACAACGGAGCCGATCCAACTCCAATACAAAAAACCAAGTCTCTTTGCGGCCAGTCACATTAATAACCCCACAATTTATCAAATCATTTCTCGTATCAAGACTTTAATACAATTAATAATTATAGGGGAACTAGGTTGCCTTTCTACTTGCTTCTGTACAAATTATATCTTTAGAATACCAAGTCTTTCTAAAAATTACAACATCTTTCAGAATTTCAAAGGATAGATAAAAAGAGATCCAATGAGACTCGAATGGTTTATTTATTTAAAACTGTCCCATACCAATTTTAATTAACTAAACCACTCGCAATTTTAAGAAATTTTCAAAAGATTGATAAGCTAACAAAATAACTCGAGTGATTTAATTATCTACAACCGTCCCATACCAGTGGTAGATAGTTAAATTACTCACAGATTTTTTTTATGTACACAAAAACGGTTCACTGACCTTACTAAATCAAACTATCCCCGAAGGGCACAATTGCTCATACAGAAGTTCAACACACACTTCTAAGTTTTAAAACACATTTAAACAATTCTAACATAATATTCTTGGTTGACCTCTATTTATAGGGTAGCCGCCACTCATACTATTTATACTTAGTTAAATTCTCTATAAGAAAACACAATCTCGCAATACTATTACTATCTCCGATAATAACACTAAAACATTCATTAAGATTATAAACTTGGTAAATCATCCTCAATCCAATAACTCCTCAAGTTGAATATTCAACACTTTTACTTAATTTGAGTCATCCTTTCCATACCTTCGATATTGGTATTATACTTAGTAACAACGTATTGCATACCTCAAATTTCCGATCAATTACCATGATTTCCTAATAGAAGAATATAATTGGAACTCACATAGATCAATCATCCCCAAATTGCGATTTAACATTAACAGTATAAACTAACTTACCTCTCGATAACCATCAACAAACTCAAATCCGCATAACACCAATACCTTCCAAGCCTCACACCAATCTCTTATATGAGTCACGCAACTAAGTCGACCTATAGGGTGAAATCATCCTAAAGTATCCTTTCTTCCAATAAGATTCATCCTCATTTTATTTTCTCAACTAATAATAATCATTTCTCAAAACAACCATATACATACATTACCAATTCCTGAAGTTGATCCTTTAAGTCACCAATAACTATATCTATTATACTTCTTCACATTTACCCTAGCAATTATTCACTGTAATTGTAACACTTCGAAAAGTTCCACTAATAACCCTTTGAGTATTCTATTAGTTTCTAAAATCAGTCATACAAATCATCAACAAGGAATAACGAATACTTATTCTTCACAGTTACCTATTTGAGATCTCTTTAATCTATAAATATCCACCAAGTATCATCTTTCTAAATATAGTGCTAATTTATCCTTACGGAGATTCGCTAAGCTAATTATCTTCTTTATCAAATAATTTCCCAAGTTGAATCATCAATTCCCCCATCCCAATTAGTGTACTCTATCTAGGGATCGGAATACCAAAATAGTACCTTATATCAACTCAAAGCCTCAATATCCTGGCATGATACCTGATGGAAACCCGAAACTCGCATGGAAAACACCACTTAGTCAACTTATAGGGTGATATAACCTATAAGAATATCTGATTTTCTATTCAATTTAGTAGCAAGAATACAATCAATCTCTCACTAGAGAATATACTTATAGCACATAAGGCAATATATATGTCAGTTCCATAAGAACTCATACTCGCGATATCTCATAAACCATATAATCCCACTTAGACTATCACTTTCAATACTAGTCTCATATATATAGTCTCCACCACAAGACACCAATGTATAAATACTTACGCAAGTTACACAACCATAAACCACTCTTAATTGGGCTATATACCTAACCTCAACTAAGAGTTCACCAATTTATTTACCACCGGTACATGAGATAATTCAAGGGTCTTTTATTTAAATATAACACATAACCCAATTGACCTTCACATTCCTTAGGCCCTACTTCTGACATTTACGCATATATGACATAATAGCAAATAATGACTTATCCGCCTCAACCATACACGGAGGCAATTCAAACATAGATAAGGAGACTCACTTCTCACAATAGTCCTTCCCAAACACAACAACTACTCAATCAATTCAGGTCATTATAACAATAATTCACGGATTGGTACATTTACCATATCCACCGGCAATCCATGCCCACTTAATCACAACTACCATGATAATCAAGGATGATTCGAGGTACTCTCCAATCGGAGTAGAACCTCCAGTACATATGGCAACTCTCGGGCCATTTATGCAAATAAAAACGAAATGTAATGCCACATGAGAATGAAATAAACGAGGATTTATAAAAGTATGAACCCTAACTCCGGAGACAGGCAATATACCTCAAATGATTGTGGAGGAATCTATCTCTCCATATTGCTCACATTTCCTGGATTCTTTGGTTGGTCATTATCATTTTCTGTCATTGAACAAATTCCTGCATTAAACCCTCGACGTCAGTTATCACACACTCTCACTCAGCTAGACTCTACCCGAGAACTCTAACCGAGCTCTGATACCAACTGTGAGGACCCCGACCCGGAACCTACACGTGTCCCGAGCTGGAGCGTCCTCAAACTAACCCAAATTGCCTAAACTTTTAAAACTTTTATTCAACTTTCAAACATAAACATAACCATTTTAAAATAACTCCACTCCTTTCCACATTGGAGGAAGAGTTGACCAACCTTGAAAGTAGTAAACGATTTTTGTTACAAAAAGATGTCGAATATAAAATAGAATTAGAGTTTATGAATACAACCCTTTAAAAGAATTATGCCAACATACACTTTCTACACCAACCTATACATAACCCGACAATTCTCAAAATACCACTTCTAAACTCCTTTCCGCCCTTACTTGGTCGGTCCACCTGTCTCGGGATCTAAAACATTAAAGGGAGAGGGGTGAGAATAAATCTCAGCAAGTTATTATGAATGCAGCAATATGCTAAATAAGGTGCAACACATAACAAGTCCCATATAACACATTGGAAAAGCTGTAAACACCTTACATTACCTTGGTTTACCTTTTCCCGTCTGAACAATAGTCGTACAACATTGGGTATAATAATACTCCAATCTTACAGTGAGCTGCTTAAGCAATACTCACATCTTATAAGACCCGTTTTTCAGGGAACCAAATAAGATAGTAGCAACTCTGTAAGGCTTTTGGCTCACTACAGATGCTATAACCCCAAGCGTGGCCACGAAGGGGACGGTCACAGATATAACATAATCCGATCACATTAGGTCACACTTCCATAATTGATCGTATTATGTTATACCCCCAATATCAGCTGATTAACACATTATCAAGCACATAATAGTTACTTGAAATATAATCCACAAACGAGATAAGCAATATATCCACATGGTAAAATATACTCATGTTCAACAAATCACATAGTGCAACATTTATTTAAAGCACTATGCATAAATAAGCAATATAGCCACATGATAAAATATACTCATGTTCAACAATAATCAGAGTGCAACATTTATGTAATACACTAAGCATAATACTATCCATGGATATGTACTCAAGTAAGATAATAAGATATCATCAACCCATCTTACTTAATCAATATATCACAATACATGGCCTCTATGAAGGTCCAAGTTCAATTTACCAAGTGGAAGTCACAATTTATAAGTGGTCAAACAAGATTGCCAAACAATTCCTGAGGCGGATTTAGAATGCTTCCTTAGTTCCAATTTAACCCATTTAAGGTGTTATTAAGTGGCCCAAGTAATCTACTTTAACCTAGGTTAAAAGGATTAAATTCATATTCCGGAAAGGTTAAGTCCCACTACTTTAAATTGGTTAAGGATCATGCTAGGAGGTTGCTAGTAAGAATTCAGCAGGAAAGGAAACTGGAAAAACTTCTGACGACATGGGCGACCGCCCAAAGGGGTATGGGCGACCGCCCAAGCAAGGTAAGATGAAGGTTATTTTCTGTGGTCATGGGCGACCGCCCAGCTCCCATGGGCGACCGCCCAGGAGGCGATTTTTCCAATTTACAACTAAATCAAATCTAAACCCAAGCATGCTCAAATTTGGTGAACTTAGAGGGCTTACTAACCTCATAACTCTCATACTAAACCATGTAACCCAAAATGATTTATTCTTATATCATTTATCCCTTGAATCTCTTACTCATTTCACTATCACATTTCAAGTCTAAACTTCTTAATTTAATTAAACCCAAAATAACATAAACCTAGATTATTTCCTCAAGATTTCCAACCCATTCACCAACACATTTCAAGTTTAACTCTCTAAAATCAACTCCCCACATTTCTTACATTCTAAATCCACTTCCAAGAACAAGGGTATCAATCCATATCATTTATCAATTTTTCCAACTTCAAGATGGTTCCAAAGCATTTAAACAACTATCCACATAACAAGAATCACAATAAAGAATTCATGAGCATTTAATGAAGGGAAGGGTCATAATAACTCACCTTAGAAATTAAGAGGTGGATTAAGGATTTTCTTGGCTTGATCATCTCTCCTAGATGCACCCATCACAAAAGTACTCTTGGATTGAAAAATGAAGAAGAAATGACTTTGCTAGTAATTTAAGAAGATGAGGCTTCAAGATTATGCTTCCATGGATTTCTTGGGAGAAGTAAGAAGAAATGAGGGAGAAAGAGTGAGGAGGATGTAATAATAAGGGGAAAGTATGGGGAGGGCATGGTGCTTGTTGACTTAAAGGAAAGTAAGATGAGGGAAATAAGGGGGGAGGTGATGCCCCCCATCCCCAAATTAATCAAGACTTTCTAAAATAAATAATTTGGTCTTCTAAATTTTAAGGTAGTGCAATTAAACCATTTATTCTAATTTTCTTTGCCCACACACTTTAATCTCATTTTCATTCTTTCTTTATTTTCTATTTTTATATTTTCCCATAGAACATTATTTTATTTTCCAATCATCTCATCTTAATATTAAGAAATTGAGGACATAAAATGAACACATAATATTAACAATAATATTAAGATCAAATAATATGATACTAAAATTGTGCCTAGGATTGGGGTCGTTACACTCACTCCCCCTTAAAGAAAATTCGTCCCGAATTTTAAAAAGAATTACCTAAATGTTCAACCAGCCTCGGTTACTTATGTATACCTCAGACTCCAATTCCCAAATAGTCTCTTCAATGTTGTGATTCTTTCCCAAGATTTCTAATTCTATTAATAATACGATATTTCAACTTACTGTTCCAAGAATACCACACAGATATCAGTAACCCGAATTTTCACGACCTCAATAAAATACAATTAAATAAAAGTATTACAACTTACGTCTCCAAATACATTACGATGTTACCTTTAAAACTTCAAATACTCTATAAGTTGCTCCAAGCCAGTCTCTAAGTCAAATCACCAACCCTTTCTAAAACTTCAAATGGACTAACAAACTTTGGCGCCAATTTACCTTAGGCCTTGCTTCACTAACCTCACCCCAACAAATTAGAGATCGATATTTTCTTTCTGAACCACACCTCATAAGGTTTTATCTCAATGCTAGAATGATAACTGATTTTATACATACCCAACCACTGGTAACCATACTTCCTATCGGCTACCAACATCCATTGTACATGCCCGTATCATATCCTCAACAATAAGTAACGATTTCTCAAATTTTCACAAGGTTAAACTTAATAGCATTCATACCTTCCAAAAGGACCTTCCCCAATTGCTGTCTATCCAATCCATTTAATACTATGAGATTTATACCATCAAACTATCCCCTAACATATATGAGGACTTGATCAAAGAATCTCATCACTATATTCCGATATAATGAGTAGGAACTACAACTCAACTTTCTATAAACAAAACAACATACCCTTTTTACTTTCAAGGTGACTCAATCACAAAATTCATTGTGATAATACTCTCAAGTTCAATCTAGAACTCTAAATGTTCTAACAAATCTTCCAACGTCAAAATTCTATTTCCACATTTGTGATCAAACCACCTTATGTCTCGACTCACTTGAAACGAATTAGTTCAATTATCTTATCCGCGGTTCTCATAATACAACATTAAACAATTGCCCATGGAATAATAAATATGGACATGCTAATAAGACCCTGATTCCACGAACGGAATACTGGTCAACTATATATCACGATTCAATGTTCCAATTATGTTCAGGTCCAGTGACAGATCAATATTCAAATTAAATGGTTGGCCACCCACAACGGAGCCGATCCAACTCCAATACAAAAAACCAAGTCTACTGCGACCGTCACATTAATAACCCCACATTTATCAAATCATTTCTCGTATCAAGACTTTAATACAATTAATCATTATAGGGGAACTAGGTTGCCTTTCTACTTGCTTCTGTACAAATTATATCTTTAGAATATCAAGTCTTTCTAAAAATTACAACATCTTTCAGAATTTCAAAGGATAGATAAAAAGAGATCCAATGAGACTCGAATGGTTTATTTATTTAAAACTGTCCCATACCAATTTTAATTAACTAAACCACTCGCAATTTTAAGAAATTTTCAAAAGATTGATAAGCTAACAAAATAACTCGAGTGATTTAATTATCTACAACCGTCCCATACCAGTGGTAGATAGTTAAATTACTCACAGATTTTTTATGTACACAAAAACGGTTCACCGACCTTACTAAATCAAACTATCCCGAAGGGCACAATTGCTCATACGTAAGTTCAACACACACTTCTAAGTTTTAAAACACATTTAAACAATTCTAACATAATATTCTTGGTTGACCTCTATTTATAGGGTAGCCGCCACTCATACTATTTATACTTAGTTAAATTCTCTATAAGAAAACACAATCTCGCAATACTATTACTATCTCCGATAATAACACTAAAACATTCATTAAGATTATAAACTTGGTAAATCATCCTCAATCCAATAACTCCTCAAGTTGAATATTCAACACTTTTACTTAATTTGAGTCATCCTTTCCATACCTTCGATATTGGTATTATACTTAGTAACAACGTATTGCATACCTCAAATTTCCGATCAATTACCATGATTTCCTAATAGAAGAATATAATTGGAACTCACATAGATCAATCATCCCCAAATTGCGATTTAACATTAACAGTGTAAACTAACTTACCTCTCGATAACCATCAACAAACTCAAATCCGCATAACACCAATACCTTCCAAGCCTCACACCAATCTCTCATATGAGTCACGCAACTAAGTCGACCTATAGGGTGAAATCATCCTAAAGTATCCTTTCTTCCAATAAGATTCATCCTCATTTTATTTTCTCAACTAATAATAATCATTTCTCAAAACAACCATATACATACATTACCAATTCCTGAAGTTGATCCTTTAAGTCACCAATAACTATATCTATTATACTTCTTCACATTTACCCTAGCAATTATTCACTGTAATTGTAACACTTCGAAAAGTTCCACTAATAACCCTTTGAGTATTCTATTAGTTTCTAAAATCAGTCATACAAATCATCAACAAGGAATAACGAATACTTATTCTTCACAGTTACCTATTTGAGATCTCTTTAATCTATAAATATCCACCAAGTATCATCTTTCTAAATATAGTGCTAATTTATCCTTACGGAGATTCGCTAAGCTAATTATCTTCTTTATCAAATAATTTCCCAAGTTGAATCATCAATTCCCCCATCCCAATTAGTGTACTCTATCTAGGGATCGGAATACCAAAATAGTACCTTATATCAACTCAAAGCCTCAATATCCTGGCATGATACCTGATGGAAACCCGAAACTCGCATGGAAAACACCACTTAGTCAACTTATAGGGTGATATAACCTATAAGAATATCTGATTTTCTATTCAATTTAGTAGCAAGAATACAATCAATCTCTCACTAGAGAATATACTTATAGCACATAAGGCAATATATATGTCAGTTCCATAAGAACTCATACTCGCGATATCTCATAAACCATATAATCCCACTTAGACTATCACTTTCAATACTAGTCTCATATATATAGTCTCCACCACAAGACACCAATGTATAAATACTTACGCAAGTTACACAACCATAAACCACTCTTAATTGGGCTATATACCTAACCTCAACTAAGAGTTCACCAATTTATTTACCACCGGTACATGAGATAATTCAAGGGTCTTTTATTTAAATATAACACATAACCCAATTGACCTTCACATTCCTTAGGCCCTACTTCTGACATTTACGCATATATGACATAATAGCAAATAATGACTTATCCGCCTCAACCATACACGGAGGCAATTCAAACATAGATAAGGAGACTCACTTCTCACAACAGTCCTTCCCAAACACAACAACTACTCAATCAATTCAGGTCATTATAACAATAATTCACGGATTGGTACATTTACCATATCCACCGGCAATCCATGCCCACTTAATCACAACTACCATGATAATCAAGGATGATTCGAGGTACTCTCCAATCGGAGTAGAACCTCCAGTACATAAGGCAACTCTCGGGCCATTTATGCAAATAAAAACGAAATGTAATGCCACATGAGAATGAAATAAACGAGGATTTATAAAAGTATGAACCCTAACTCCGGAGACAGGCAATATACCTCAAATGATTGTGGAGGAATCTATCTCTCCATATTGCTCACATTTCCTGGATTCTTTGGTTGGTCATTATCATTTTCTGTCATTGAACAAATTCCTGCATTAAACCCTCGACGTCAGTTATCACACACTCTCACTCAGCTAGACTCTACCCGAGAACTCTAACCGAGCTCTGATACCAACTGTGAGGACCCCGACCCGGAACCTACACGTGTCCCGAGCTGGAGCGTCCTCAAACTAACCCAAATTGCCTAAACTTTTAAAACTTTTATTTAACTTTCAAACATAAACATAACCATTTTAAAATAACTCCACTCCTTTCCACATTGGAGGAAGAGTTGACCAACCTTGAAAGTAGTAAACGATTTTTGTTACAAAAAGATGTCGAATATAAAATAGAATTAGAGTTTATGAATACAACCCTTTAAAAGAATTATGCCAACATACACTTTCTACACCAACCTATACATAACCCGACAATTCTCAAAATACCACTTCTAAACTCCTTTCCGCCCTTACTTGGTCGGTCCACCTGTCTCGGGATCTAAAACATTAAAGGGAGAGGGGTGAGAATAAATCTCAGCAAGTTATTATGAATGCAGCAATATGCTAAATAAAGTGCAACACATAACAAGTCGCATATAACACATTGAAAAAGCTGTAAACACCTTACATTACCTTGGTTTACCTTTTCCCGTCTGAACAATAGTCGTACAACATTGGGTATAATAATACTCCAATCTTACAGTGAGCTGCTTAAGCAATACTCACATCTTATAAGACCCGTTTTCAGGAACCAAATAAGATAGTAGCAACTCTGTAAGGCTTTTGGCTCACTACAGATGCTATAACCCCAAACTGTGGCCACAGAAGGGGACGGTCACAGATATAACATAATCCGATCACATTAGGTCACACTTCCATAATTGATCGTATTATGTTATACCCCCAATATCAGCTGATTAACACATTATCAAGCACATAATAGTTACTTGAAATATAATCCACAAACGAGATAAGCAATATATCCACATGGTAAAATATACTCATGTTCAACAAATCACATAGTGCAACATTTATTTAAAACACTATGCATAAATAAGCAATATAGCCACATGATAAAATATACTCATGTTCAACAATAATCAGAGTGCAACATTTATGTAATACACTAAGCATAATACTATCCATGGATATGTACTCAAGTAAGATAATAAGATATCATCAACCCATCTTACTTAATCAATATATCACAATACATGGCCTCTATGAAGGTCCAAGTTCAATTTACCAAGTGGAAGTCACAATTTATAAGTGGTCAAACAAGATTGCCAAACAATTCCTGAGGCGGATTTAGAATGCTTCCTTAGTTCCAATTTAACCCATTTAAGGTGTTATTAAGTGGCCCAAGTAATCTACTTTAACCTAGGTTAAAAGGATTAAATTCATATTCCGGAAAGGTTAAGTCCCACTACTTTAAATTGGTTAAGGATCATGCTAGGAGGTTGCTAGTAAGAATTCGGCGGGGAAAGGAAAGCTGGAAAAACTTCTGACGACATGGGCGACCGCCCAAAGGGGTATGGGCGACCGCCCAAGCAAGGTAAGATGAAGGTTATTTTCTGTGGTCATGGGCGACCGCCCAGCTCCCATGGGCGACCGCCCAGGAGGCGATTTTTCCAATTTACAACTAAATCAAATCTAAACCCAAGCATGCTCAAATTTGGTGAACTTAGAGGGCTTACTAACCTCATAACTCTCATACTAAACCATGTAACCCAAAATGATTTATTCTTATATCATTTATCCCTTGAATCTCTTACTCATTTCACTATCACATTTCAAGTCTAAACTTCTTAATTTAATTAAACCCAAAATAACATAAACCTAGATTATTTCCTCAAGATTTCCAACCCATTCACCAACACATTTCAAGTTTAACTCTCTAAAATCAACTCCCCACATTTCTTACATTCTAAATCCACTTCCAAGAACAAGGGTATCAATCCATATCATTTATCAATTTTTCCAACTTCAAGATGGTTCCAAAGCATTTAAACAACTATCCACATAACAAGAATCACAATAAAGAATTCATGAGCATTTAATGAAGGGAAGGGTCATAATAACTCACCTTAGAAATTAAGAGGTGGATTAAGGATTTTCTTGGCTTGATCATCTCTCCTAGATGCACCCATCACAAAAGTACTCTTGGATTGAAAAATGAAGAAGAAATGACTTTGCTAGGAATTTAAGAAGATGAGGCTTCAAGATTATGCTTCCATGGATTTCTTGGGAGAAGTAAGAAGAAATGAGGGAGAAAGAGTGAGGAGGATGTAATAATAAGGGGAAAGTATGGGGAGGGCATGGTGCTTGTTGACTTAAAGGAAAGTAAGATGAGGGAAATAAGGGGGGAGGTGATGCCCCCCATCCCCAAATTAATCAAGACTTTCTAAAATAAATAATTTGGTCTTCTAAATTCTAAGGTAGTGCAATTAAACCATTTATTCTAATTTTCTTTGCCCACACACTTTAATCTCATTTCCATTCTTTCTTTATTTTCTATTTTTATATTTTCCCATAGAACATTATTTTATTTCCCAATCATCTCATCTTAATATTAAGAAATTGAGGACATAAAATGAACACATAATATTAACAATAATATTAAGATCAAATAATATGATACTAAAATTGTACCTAGGATTGGGGTCGTTACATTGGGGGTATAAAATAGAGAAATGGTTCATTTGCATGGGTATGTTTCTCTCTCTCCTCTCTAAGCTCTATCTCTCTCTAGGGTTTCCATTATTGCCATCTTTGTGAACCCCTAATCTTACTCTCACGCCGGAGGGGTTTCGCCGGAGCCACCCCCGGCCTAGTTTACGTGTATTCTTGTGTGTAGGAGATCAGCCGAAGAGGGAAGCAGCCGAAGCATCCTGCCAGCTAGGTTCAGTTCCTGTGTAACCATTTTTCATGGCAGCATCAGTTGGTTCCGTTGCCGGGACCTGAATTTTTCTTTCTTTGGTTGATAGGAGACGGGATTGGAGGATTTTCTGTGCTTTGTGCGAAGGTTTTGGGGGGGGGGGTATTAGGGTTTCCTGTTCGTGGGTTTGTGTTCGTGGGTGGTGTGTTTCTTAGCCCAAAAGTCTGTACTCAAGCCTACTGTTGGTGTTTATTGGTGTGGGATTTGGTATTTCTGTGATTGTAAGCCCAGAAAATAGCCGGAATGGTACAGGAAAAGGATACTCAGGCAAAGGATACCCAGAATCCAGTGCTGGAGACCCCCAATCAGAAGGATGCCCGCAGGACCAGGTCGGGGACTGCGCGGGAAGGCGAGGTACATACCTCAGAGACCGATTCGGCAATCAGGAGCACTCGGAGGCGAGAAGAAAGAGAGCGGGCTGAAAGGAATAAGGGGAAAGCTGGAGAGCAGAATCCCGTCCCCTCAAAGTCTGGTGATGCGAGAACAATGGCCGAGCAATTAAGGAAGGAGAATGAAATGTTAATGAAGGTTCTAGCTAATAATGAGAGGCTGAGGAAGATGGGTCATACGCCTACAGAGATCCCGCCTGAGATGTCAGCGGGAAGAGATCAAAGAGAGGACCGGGATGTTAGTCAGAGTGTGGCACAGGGTGATAGAAGGCGGGATAGAGGTATGCCGCCTCCTAAGGATAAAGAGCAACATTATGGGAAGCAAGATACTACCAAAGCGAGGTCTGAGGGAGTGGCCGAAAAGAGAAAGCACCCAGAGCGCGAGGAAGGGAGGAGGATGAGGATTTATCACAAATCAGGAAACTCGCGTGATGAATCTTATTATTACGAATATGAAAGTGATAAGGGATCAACAGCAGACAGGGATTATGTGCCTAGCCGTTCGAGGTATTCAGATGATGGGACTTATAGAAAAGAAAGGTCGCAAAAGTCAAGGCAGTCGGATAAATCCCACCAAGAGGAGATGTCGCCGCGCGATAAGGATCGCCTTCGGCGAGAAAGGAGGGATCGGGAAAAGGAAAGAGAAAAGACAAAGAAGGCCGCAGAAGCTAAGAAGATTGCAGATGCGCTTAAGGTAGCTGAGGCCTTGAAAGCCGCTGAAATAGCTAAGGCTGCGGAGTTGGAGAAGGCTAAGAAAGATGAGGAAGATAAATGGAAAGCTGAGATGGCCGAGATGGCTCGGAAGATCAAGGAATTAGAAGCGGGGACCAAGACCGTCGAGATAAAGGGTTCGTATTTGGATCCATTCGGGAAAAGTATTCAGATTGCCGCCCCTGACCCCTCATTCCGCATGCCAAACCTGCCAAGTTATTCGGGAAGTTCAAGGGCGAACACTCACATCGGCGGGTTTGAGGTTACGTTGTCGCTATTAACGAAGAATGAAGCTGTAATATGTAAGGCGTTTGCGAGCACTCTTGCCGACCATGCCTTGGAATGGTTCTTGGCCCAGCCGGCGGAATCTGTTCTCGGATATCAGGATCTTAAGGCTAATTTTCTAGCGAGATTCAGTGGGTCAGGAGCCTAGCCCGCTCAAAAAACCGAATTGTGCAGCTTGAAGCAGAATGAAGGGGAGGATATAGCGACTTTTACTGACAGATTTATGGGAGTTGCAAATCGGATTGCTGATGTCAGCCAGGGCGAAATCATCATGTTATTTAATTCGGGATTGCTGCCCGGGCACTTCAAACAGGAATTTTGTATGAGATTGCCAAAGACAACTGGTGAGTTGTATGAGAGGGTAAGAGCCTATTGTAGCGGCGGGAAAGAAACAGTAGTAGAAGTCGCCCCGGCGGCAACCGGTTCTGGAAAGAAGAGAGTCAAGGAGAGAATCGAGGTGGTGAAAGATGAAAACAAGGGTGGACAAGGAGGCCGCAGCGGGAATAGAGCTGGGGGCAGTGGAACAAACCATGGTGGTGGTCAGAAACAGAGAAGAGTTTTCAAATACGACAGGTTGAATACCACCATAACCGAGATTTTGAGGAAGGAGGATCTGTCCGCACCATATTCCATTGAGGAAGGAACTTATATGGCCAGAGATCAAAGCAGTTACTGTGAGTATCACAAGGACAAGGGTCATGTGACGGAAGATTGCTACAATTTGAGAAGGGTAATCCAGGGGGAGATCAATAAGGGCAGGTTCAAGCAGTATTTAGAGCGAGATGTTCGGCGAGATGAAGGGGACAGGCAGGAGAGAGCTCGGGAGCGGAATGTCGTTGATGTTATTCAAGACCCATTACCAAGTGTGGCCTAGTTGGATAACCAAATTATGATGTTGTCGCACAGTTTTGATATCCCTAAGTTTGTCGCCAACGAGGATAGGGTGATCAGTTTTTCCAGGAACGAGTTGGCTGCGACAAAGAATCATGGGAGCCAGCCAGTGATTATAACTATCTATTCGGGAAATAACGTGGTTCAAAGGGTGATGGTGGATTCAGGAGCCAGTAGAAATGTTTTGTATTATGATGCCTTTAAAAGGATGAATTACACTGATGCCAACTTGGTGCCTTATAAGGGATTTTTGGAGGGATTTACGAATCATTCAGTGAAAGTGAAGGGGACAATTATGTTGGAGGTAGAGATTGGTGAGGGGGAAATGGCGAGAAGCGAGAATGTAGAGTTCATGGTGATCGACTTGGTTTCCCCTTATAATGCAATTGTCAGAATCCCTTTCATGTTAAGTTTTGAAATGGTGCTATCCATCCCACATCAAAGGGTGAAGTATCCAACTTCCAGAGGTGTGGGCTGTTTGAGAAGTGAGGCTATCACAGTGGCGAGAAAAAAGAAGGAAATGATGAAGGCCAAGGGGGCGTCTACCAGCTCGCTGACGACAAAATCTGATTCTCGCCAATTGAGGATTAATGTGGTTGAGGTTGCAGATGAGGATGTTGATTGGGTGGAGACTGAAAGTATGATGAATGGCACGGCATTGATTGTCACAGGGACAAGCCGAGTTCCAGATAACATGGAGATTGGGATTATTGAAGTGGCAAGGGAAGTATCTGAGTATGTTCTGGTCGAGTCAGGGAAAGTGCGAAAAAGAGAAGCGAACAATTGGCGAGAGACTGAGCAGGCGAGTTCCGAGCATGAGGTCGGAGGCGAGATTAATCTTGGAGTTGAGATCTTGAACGCGGCTGTAACGATGTGTTGCCTTTTTTCGCGGGAAAAATTCGATTTTCGCGTTTCTTTGAAAAACCAAATAAAACCGGAAAAAACGGAGTCGCCACGCCATTTTAATTTTGAAGGGCCAAAACTTTGAAAAAAGCCCGAGATCAGAGATTTAGGTTCGGAGGTCATGTTACGCGTCGGGAAGGACGTTAGTGTGCACCCGACGCGCCTCGTAAAAACGAGTCTTCCAAGCTGAAAATCATTTGTGTGTGTGTGTGTGTGTGTTTTGGCCAAAATAAGTTGAAACTGGAAAAAGTAAAAATTGGGATGTCTTTTTAAGACTTTAAACTGATCCCATGATTTTTGGAGAATTTTTGGTTTGAGATTTGGTACTCAAAAACCTTTTGAAGTTGAGAAGTCACTTCTGCCAGAAGAAAATGGCAGCAGACACCTGATTTTGAAATGGATTCAAGGGTCCTAAAACTTCATAATCTGGATGAACTCAGAGAATGAAAGTTTCTCTAGACTCCTTGAATAAACTTTGTGTGAAAGAAATTTCCATTTTGGAGAAGATTTGAGGGTCAAAACCTTCTGGAAACCTCATATATGAGATCTGGATTCCCAGAAGCTGATGAACTAGCCTCTGAAAGAAAAATTGAAAAGAGGAGTTTTACTCACCCAAAAAATAAGGTAAAAATATTTCTGGAAAGCTCTGGATGTTGGCTACAAAAAGTGTTTTGTAGTCAACACCAAATTCCAAGTTCATCTGTGTCCAAAAATTAAGACCATGGACTGAGGTCTGAGAAATTTGCTACTGGACAGCAACTTCTCAAGAAAGAAAATATGATTTTAAGGGGGTTTTGCATCCATGCTTGTCCCCATTTCCCTAGGTTTTGGTTAGTGATCACTAGACATTTTAGTGGTGAATCAACTATACCAAACCATCCTTGGGGTACATTAGGACTAAGCATTTCATTTGCTTGGGGAGGGGGATTTTACCCTTTGAAATCAAGATTTAGTGCTTGAAAATGGTTTTTTAGGGTTTTGAAAGTGCATTTTTGCAAGTAAGAAAGAAAAGCTTTGAAAATAATGTTGATCTTTGTAGAAGATCATCCATGGAGATGGTCTTCCATGGTGATCTTCTTAGATCTAGAGAAAAAAGATGAAAGAACTACATTTTGTAGTTTGAAGATGCATGCATGGATGAGATTTAGGGTTAGGAAGAGGAGGGTTTACCAATCTTCCTTGTGTTCTTGAGTGTTTGGCTTGAGTGTATGAGTGTTTAGGGCTTGAATATGAGAGTGAGTGTATGAGTATGAGTTGGGAAAGATTGGAGAGAAAAAGGTGACAATTCTTGAGAATTCTCACTGTTTTCTCTCTATATTTCGCCAGAACTTCGTTGCTATTGTGTTCTTCTTTTCTATTTCTGTGACTGGAGGGCTTAATTTATAGCCCTCTGAAAATAGCAAACGTATCCGCGCGGATAGGATCAGGCAGCGTGCACTGTTCATTAAATGCAGCTTCAGGCTTTGGACACAAGGAATAATCTTTTCAAAATTCAAATTAAACAGCCAGATTATGTTTCAGCCATTGCCATTTTTGGTTTTCTTCTTTTGTTTTGCTTTTTGAGATTCTTTTTAAGGTTTAACCTTAAATAACAATGCCCATTTTACCCTCACTTTGTTAGAAATGTTAGGATAGTTAGGAATTGTTAGAAATGTTATAACTTTCGTTAATTTTCTAACGAAAATTCTAACAAGCTCAAATTGGAGCACTTACAGTAGCCCCTCGGCGACGGCGCTTTCGAAGGAAGCGGGGTCGTCGATAAGAGTAAGGCTCCATATTTGGCAGGATGATCGAGTGATCGGGTGGCTGAACCTAGCGATAGGCTACCTACGTATCCCGAATGGGAATCAAGCCAGTCGTAGTTCGGGTCTTTGACCCCGGAGATGATGGCGTTTTAGGTGCCTCGAACCTGGTGAGCGAGTTCTACAGTCGTTTGCTGGAAAGAAACTCTGCTGGGGATAAGAGATGACCATTTTTGGTCTGATGGGTATCCGCTCTGCTGGGGATAGGAATGACCATTTTCGGTCTGATGGGTATCCGCTCTGCTGGGGATAGGAATGACCATTTTTGGTCTGATGGGTATCCGCTCTGCTGGGGATAGGAATGACCATTTTCGGTCTGATGGGTATCCGCTCTGCTGGGGATAGGAATGACCATTTTCGGTCTCTGCTGGGGATGATTGCGATTTATCGCTTTCTAGTGATAGCGTCTTAGGTGCCTCAAACCTTGGAGATGGCGTTTTAGGTGCCTCGAACCTTGGAAATGGCTTTTTCGGTGCCTCGGACCTTGATGATGATGGCTTTTTAGGCGCCTCGGACCTTAATGATGATGGCTTTTTAGGCGCCTCGGACCTTAATTTGAAATGGCCTTTCGGTGGACTTTGTCTGCTGCCGAAGGAGAGGGTGACCGTTTTGGTCGAGGGGCTGGACCTAATGATAGGCTACCTACGTATCCCTAGTGGGAATCAAGCCCTTTCGTAGTTCGAGCACTACTCGAGATTTCGCTGGCTTTTGGGATTCCGTTAACTTTGATGGGGATTTCGTTAGCCTTTGCTGGGGATTTCGTTAGCCTTTGCTGGGGAAAATCAGACATATTCGTCTGGGAAATCGGTCTTACGTTTGACTGCCGTGGGCAATTTTTGATGAAAGATACGGGATTTCGTTATCTTTCTCGGGGCACTCGGTCTTACGTTTTACTGCCGGGAATGATTTTGATGAAAGATACGGGATCTCGTTATCTTTCTCGGGGCACTCGGTCTTACGTTTTACTGCCGGGGAAGATTTCGATGAAAGATACGGGATCCGTTATCTTTCTCGGGGAGATCGGTCTTACGTTTGACTGCCGTTTGATTTTGATGAAAGATACGGGATCCGTTATCTTTCTCGGGGCACTCGGTCTTACGTTTTACTGCCGGGGAAGATTTTGATGAAAGATACGGGATCTCGTTATCTTTCTCGAGGAAATCGGTCTTACGTTTGACTGCCGTTTGATTTTGATGAAAGATACGGGATCTCGTTATCTTTCTCGGGAGGATCGGTCTTACGTTTGACTGTCGGGAGTAATTTTGATGAAAGATACGGGATCTCGTTATCTTTCTCGAGGCACTCGGTCTTACGTTTGTGATCACGGTGATTTTGATGAAAGATACGGGATCTCGTTATCTTTCTCGGGGCACTCGGTCTTACGTTTTGATCGCCGGGGTGATTTTGATGAAAGATACGGGATCTCGTTATCTTTCTCGGGGCACTCGGTCTTACGTTTTACTGCCGGGGGTAATTTTGATGAAAGATACGGGATTTCGTTATCTTTCTCGGGGTACTCGGTCTTACGTTTGACTGCCGGGGGGAATTTGATGAAAGATACGGGATCCGTTATCTTTCTCGGCACTCGGTCTTACGCTTTATAGCCGGGGTGATTTTGATGAAAGATACGGGATCTCGTTATCTTTCTCGGGGCACTCGGTCTTACGTTTGATCGCCGGGGCAATTTTGATGAAAGATACGGGATCTCGTTATCTTTCTCGGGTCACTCGGTCTTACGTTTCGCTGCCGGGGTAATTTTGATGAAAGATACGGGATCTCGTTATCTTTCTCGGGTCACTCGGTCTTACGTTTGACCACTGGGGTAATTTTGATGAAAGATACGGGATCTCGTTATCTTTCTCGGGTCACTCGGTCTTACGTTTGACTGCCGAGGGATTTTGATGATAGATACGGGATCTCGTTATCTTTCTCAGGGCACTCGGTCTTACGTTTGACTGCCGGGGATAATTTTGATGAAAGAAACGGGATTCCGTTAGCTTTCTCAGGGAAATCGGCCTTACGTTTGACTGCCGGGAGTGATTTTGATGAAAGAAACGGGATTCCGTTAACTTTCTTGGAGAAATCGGACTTACGTTTAACTGCCGGGAATGATTTTGATGAAAGATACGGGATCTCGTTATCTTTCTCGGGGCACTCGGTCTTACGTTTTACTGCCGGGAACGATTTTGATGAAAGATACGGGATCTCGTTATCTTTCTCAGGGCACTCGGTCTTACGTTTTACTGCCGGGGGTAATTTTGATGAAAGATACGGGATCTCGTTATCTTTCTCAGGGCACTCGGTCTTACGTTTGACTGCCGGGGGTGATTTTTGAATTTTTTTTTTGAATATTGAATATTGATGATATGCAATGTTGCAATGAATTTGTGAGTGTCCCAAAAATGTGCATTTTGCTTGGGAAAAGAATTGGCATTTTTGCCACATTTTTTTTTTAATTCGAAAATTGCATGTGAAAATTCGAAGAATTGTGATTTTTTTTTTTGAAATTGAATATTGCATGTTCTTGATGATGATTTTTTTTTTGAAATTGAATTTTGATATTGGTGCATGCATTTTGTTTGGAAAGAATGGGCATTTTGCCAATATGAGATGTATGTTTAGGATTTTTTTTTTTTTTGAAAAGTGGGACGGATTTTTCCTCCCGTTGTATGTAAGATGGATGATATGCATGTATGCATTTTTTTTTTTGAAAATGGGACGGAGTTTTTACTTCCGTAGGAATGCATCCTCTTTTTTTTTTTTTTTGACGCTTTTGCTTTTGTGCGGTTTTCGGAGGTGGTCGTCGAGACACCGACGAAGCAAGTGATCTGAGCCAAGAGGTTCATACGGAGGATGGTTGCTTGCGGGCGCCTGTGCTAGGGCGAGGAGACCACGGCGGCACCCGTCCGACGGGAGGCTTCTCCTATTCCCTCGGAGACTTCTTCCGAGACCCCTCTTTCTCCTCTCATTGATCACCGCGCGTGCAGCCTTCGGATCACGTCATTCTTGGGGATCCGCACGGCAGTGGGACACGTCCGCGGCATGGTGGGTCGTCTCCGTATGTTCAGGAGTCGGACGCCTTCACCTTCGGAGTACGACTTCTTCGTGGGATCCGGGTTTACCCTATCGAGTGTGCCGGTTGGTCCCGACGAGCCTCTTTCTCACGGAGATGAGGACGATTCCGAGCCCGAGACTTTCGGGGCTCTGACGAGGCGGGCCCGAGTCGCAAGAGGGGCCGGGGAGACATCGGTGGAGACTCCGATTGATTTTTTTTTTTTGAGATTTGTACAGATCATGCACATTTTTTTTTTTTGATGTAATAATTTAGGATTTTATTTTATGAATGCAATGCAATATGAATGCAGTGTTGCATGAGCCTTGTTTTTTTTTTTGCAAGGGTGTTTGGTATATGGACTGGTTTGGGGAGGGTTTTTGCACAAGTTTCGAGCAACCGGGACGGAATATTCCCTTTTTGGTGTAGCAGCTTGGACATTGCGAGAATTTTTGCAGGGAAGCAAACGTATCCGCGCGGATGGGGAACAAGACATCGACACTTTTGTCCTTTGATTTTGCTTTAAATCTGGCTTTGCTTTATTTCAAATTCAAATATCTTCTTCAACCTCCAGCCCAAACAGCCATTTTCGGGGAGGAAGAGAGAAAAAACCATGGAAAACCTTAGAAAAGCTCCCTCAAAGTTATCCCAAGAATCCCAAATGTCATTTTTCGACAAGTTCAAGGATTGGTCCCGGGAAATTATGCATGAGAGAAGGTCTTTCTTTGAAGAACGGTACAAGGTACGATGCTTGTGGTCTCTCAAAGAATTGGTTCCGGATTATGACCTCTTAAGGGCTTCTTCTTCGTTTTGGGATACTAGAAGGCATGTCTTTTGCCTTTCCTTCAACGAGATTGTTCCGACTGTGGAAGAATTTCGGGCCTTGCTTGGAGGTCCGGAGGTGGAGGAGATAGCAATTCCTTTGTCCGGAGGAGCTTCTTTTGTTGACAAGTTGTGCAACCTTCTTCATCTTTCCCCGGAGGAAGCACGAGGCATGATCCGCGGTCCCGACCATTTTGATATTTCCGGTCTTCCCGACAGATTTAGGGGCTTAGGCTTGGTGGATGACGCCTATTGGGATGCCTTTGCACTTTGCATGTTCGGCACTTTGTTCATGGTCTATTCCTTCGGGATTTGCCATCGATCTCGCCGGATGTTGTCGTTCATTGTCGCCCAGGCAGAGATGTCGTTCCTTTGATTCTTGGGAGACTTTTCATGCTCTCGACAGATTAGCTACCGGACGGCGGTACATGCACGGGGGCAGCCCGCTTTCTCTTGACCACCTGTGGGCGATGGAGCGTTTGGGGGTTCTTCGAGAAACCTCTCGATATGATCGAGGCCTTGGACTTTTGCCAGAGAGGTGTTGATGTAGACTTTGATGATCAGGGCTCGTGGGCACGGTGGATGGCGGGTCGCCAGATCCGAAGATATCGATGGTTGGTGCCTCATTGGCGGGTGGAGACTCGCAGATTGCTGCAGGACGGGTCCCATGTGGTTATGCTTCCGGGCTTTCTCACCCAGCTTCTACATTCCGGCTCGGTCCTTAGGCGCTTTGGCTTGGAGCAGGTTCCTTTGGAGGGCTTTGATGATGTAGCCACCAGGGTGGTGGCTCCTGTTTCCATGGATGATCCCTCGGTGTTTCCATTTCTTTCCCGAGTATGGAGGTACGATGCCTTTCCTCCTCGGGTCATTCTCAGGCGTCCGAGACCGGTGTTCCTCGACCACTTGGTACCGGATTGGTACGAGGGGCATCCGGGAGAGACTCAGGTGGCTATTTTGAGACGGCGTGAGGCCATTGTGGGTGCGGAGGACCGCACTGCTTCGAGAGGAGGAGGGCCGAGGCGAGGGCCAACCCTCATGACCGGAGCGGGGACGCCGTGACCGATTATGAGGCTTACGTCAAGAGCCAGGAGAGGAGGGCTCCTATGTTACCGGCTAGGTTACAGGAGATGAGGGATGACGCTAGGGCTACTAAGGCCCTGACAGAGGCCGGTTTGATAGACCCTGTTCCTATACCAGAGCTTGGTAGGAGGAATACCGACATTTTTCCGGTTCGTAAGAGAAAGACTCGGAGGGGGAAGAAGAAGGGAGAGACCAACACGAGTGGCTTGGAGTGACTCTGAGGTTTCCAAGTATCCCTTTCTTGCCATGACAGACACATTAGTTTGATTATGTATCTTAGTTTTCTTTTAGCAGTTGCCAATTGTAGGAATGAATCGGGCTTAGACTCATCAAAGAGCTTTTAACTTGTAATGAATATTTGAATTGCTTTAGAGTTTTTCGAGACGCTTTCATGGTCCGATCAATTGTATTGATGCCAAAGTATGGCTTTTATTTGTGCTTTAGACCGAACCGTTTCCGCCGCCTACGTTCCCCTCATTTTGAGGAGCTCGGGTCTTCGTAGTTCAAACTGGTGAACTCTTTTTTGTTTTTTTTTTTTTTTTTTTTTTTTTTGGTGCAACCTGTTTTTTACCTAGGCCGCCCTTTTCGGGTTTCTAACCTAGTTGGGTATTACTCTTTTAGCACTCTTTTTTTTTTTTGTTTTTGTTTTTTTTTTTTGTTGTTTGTTTTTTTTTGGTGCAACCCTGTTTTTTTACCTAGGCCGCCCTTTTCGGGTTTCTAACCTAGTTGGGTATTACTCTTTTAGCACTCTTTTTTTTTTTGTTTTTTTTTTTTGTTGTTTGTTTTTTTGGTGCAACCCTGTTTTTTACCTAGGCCGCCCTTTTCGGGTTTCTAACCTAGTTGGGTATTACTCTTTTAGCACTCTTTTTTTTGTTTTTGTTTTTTTTTTGTTGTTTGTTTTTTTTTGTTTTTTTCTTTTTTACGCGTAGTATCTGCGCAGCTTGTCACCATTCATTTGGGTGTACAAAGGGATTCCGTCGAGGTCTGCAAGTTGCATGGCTCCTCGGAGAAGATCTTACGGGACGACATATGGCCCGACCCATACGGGCTCCCATTTGCCGAGAGGGTTGATACGGGTGGGGGCTTTTCTTTTAGAACGAGATCACCTTCTCGGATCTCCCGATGCTTTACTTTCTTGTCGAAGGCTACAGCCATCCTTCCTTGGTAGGCCCGGATGTGTTCCATGGCCTTCGATCGGCGTTCGTCCGGTAGGGCCAATTCGTCATGGCGACTGCGGAGCCATTCGACCTCGTTGATTTGGCTTTCCCGGCGGTATACGGAGCGAGGTATTTCCGGCTCGATTGGGAGTACGGCTTCCATTCCGTATGTGAGGGCAAAAGGTGTTTCCCGATTGCCGTTCGGCGATGTTACGTAGCCCGAGTGCCAGTGTAACTTCTCGGGCCAATCTCTACCTTGGACGGCCATTTTCCGGATGATATTTTCGAGTCTTGTTTCTTTGCCGACGGCTCCGTTGGTTTGGGGCTGTAGGGTGATGACTTGTGACGGGTTATTCGGAATTCCGCCAGCAACTTTTCACATTCCCCTTCGAAGTGGGATCCATTATACGAAATGATTTCGGCTGGCAACCCGTATCGGCACATGATGTTTTCTTTGATGAAGAGGGCAACTTTCTTTGAATTGAGGATTTTGTAGGATTTTGCAGAGCATCCTTTCCACTTCCTTCGAAGAAATGACCAATCTGCGTCTCTTTAGGCTCTTCCGCAGTTCCCAAATTCACATTCGTCAAAATCTCTTCGGCAGCTTGGGCTCGATTCTCCTCTTCCCGGACAACCTGCTTAAAGATTTTTCTTTTGTTGTTTGATCTTTTTTTTTTGTTTAATGTGTCTGCTTCTTTATCTAATGAATTATTAAAAAAAAAAAAAAATTTTATTAATTAATTCATCATTAGTGGCAATCAAGGGATACTCAGAAAGGCTCATCATTTCATTGAAGACGAAGGGGAATACAACGTTGGCTACAGACTCGTAGTCTTCAGGCGTAAGGCCATCGGACGACCCTAGAGACTCGATCTTAACAGAGAGGGCGGGAGGACTTGTCCTAGATTGACCTGAGGGACGGGGTACCAATCCAAGCTTGGTGATCATTTCCTCCTTAGTCGCGGACGGGCTGAGAGAGTTTCCCAATTCTTTAGCGGCATCGCTGTTGGTGGCCTCATGACTCGGGAAGCTGTCTTTGTTTTTGTTCTCCTTTCTCAATTGCCGCTATCATCTCTTGGGTGAGCCGAGATCAATCAGGGTCGGCACCTGGACTTCTTCTTCGAACAATTCTTTGCATAACCGAGACCATCCCAATCATCGAGGGAAATTCCGTGGCCTTAGCTTTTGGCCTTGTCAATTCGAACTCGGGTTTCGGGTCTCCACAGGCGGTAGGAATAGTGGTTGTGAGCTTCTCGGCTGTTCCACCGGGTCGGGTACGCCTCTGAAGGTATACTCACTCTTCATGGTAGTGGTAGCCCCGGGTATCTTGGGTAGGTCCGGGAACATTCTACGGACCGGGTTAGCCTTGGTTCCTACGAACTTGTTGAGGCTATCCTGTAGCTTTAGCCATCTGCCTTAGGAGTGGGCTGTGATGTTTCTGGTTGTGTGGGACCCTTTACAAAGTAGTCGGCCAAATTAGGGCTGAAGGGGAGAGATTTGGGATTGTCGGCGGGACCTTTCTGTGGCGGCTTCAAATCTTTTTCCCTTTGCGGTGTCATTGGGGAGGCCTCATATCCCGGGCCGTGGCGAGTATTTTGTCCTTTTACTTCGATGAGTTTGAAAGTTCCTTGTTGGCGCTTCCCAGGACCGAGGCCGAGTAGATAGCTCATTTTTCTCATCATTTTCAAGACCGGTGGGATTTTATCCCAGTGACCGTCGGATCTATGTTGCACACTTGGGCCTTGGGAGGCTCGGCCGTGAAGCCCGTTAGCATGTGACCTTCCTCATCATGTTTGATTTCGAGAATAGGTATTCCGCCTTTGTATCTGTGCCCTCTAAAGTGACTAAATCCCCGTAAATGGTCGTCGAGATCCCCATTCGAGACGAATTTCACACCTTTGGTGGAGGCTTGAGGCGACCCCTTTGACTTGGTGCGGCCAAGGTCTTCCCGACGAGGGCATTGAAAGTAATCGGGATGTCGATAACCTGGAATTCCACAGGTATCAATTTACTGTCCAAACCGAGAGGTCTAAAGTAGCAACTCAGGAATTTGCTCGGGATGTTGAGTCGTAAGCTTTATTTGTGAGAGAAGAAGGCTTCAAGTCTGTAGTCTTGATATCAAGCAAGCTCATGATCTTTCTTTGGAAGAATGTTCATTCCGGACCCATTATCAACCGGGACCCGAGGAGGCGTCGTTCATCCAGTGGTGTGATGAAGAGAGGCTCATTATGATCGGCCCCAAATTGAGGGAGGTCGAGATCTGTGAAAGTGATTATGTTCCCGTAGTGGATGTTTCCAATCAGTGTACCACATCATCGGGAGTAGCATCAATAGGCACGAGAGTGCGAGCCGGGCTTTCTTCCGGCTTCGGCTTATGGGGATAAGACGAAGTGAGTAGAGACCGAGAGGGAAATGTTGGCTGTGTTTGCTTCAATTTGGGTGAGCACGGGATCCTCTTTTGAGTGCAGGTTTGTTGTCTTAGCATAGGGCGGCGATCTTCTTTTGGTGCTTGATCTGTGGCCTTCTTATACGCCTTGGGATTTCCTTGGAAGATGCGCCGAGATCGGGTTAACAGATTAACTTCCTCATCGGTCGTCTCTTGACTAGATTTCTTCAACGCGCCAACGTTAGCAGGGGAGCCCTTTTGGCTATTGGCCATTGGTTACGACGGAGCACAGCAGCGGTGCGGGGTTGAGCTTGAGCTGTATTGGCCTCTTCTGGGCGGCCCTTATAGCGCTTCCCAAGTTACCGGCTTGAGTCTGGGGTTGTGTTGTTGCCCCTTGGATGGCCCACAGAGCTAGGGCGTCCTCCGATTCACTCTCATGGCCGGCCTTGCTCATTGTTATCATGCAACAAGAGTCGCTATTGTCGGGGCTTGGCGGTTTGCCGATATCATCCCGGTATAGTGTAGCCATTCTTGTTCCTTTACGTAATATTCGGAGCTGGAGATGATTATAGCATTACGTGTGGGAGGAGCGTCGGGTATCATGCCGGTTTCAGGGACTTCTACGAGAGCTGAAATACATTAGGGAAAGTGATTTCCTCTCGGGTCACCTTGACAAGAATTGTTACTTTGCTTTCGGGCGGGTTTGATCGACAATAGTGATTTTCTCATTGGAGAGGATGGGAGTCGGTCTCCCTCTTTCTAGCAGATCTTCAACTATTCGCTTAGACAGGATACCCGAAAACCCTTTCCCCAAAGCATGGTAGGCAGTGTTGAATTCTAAGACATCCACGTGCTCAGATCCATGAAACTTCATGGCCTTCATGTCCTCGGTCTCGTATTCGTCTTCCGAAGTTTCTTCGTCGTCGCTTCTTGATAACCGGCCATTGTGCACAGCTCCCATGGGCTCATTTACGGCATGATTGTTCCAGTTGTTTCGGATCGGGGCCTCGGTCGACTCTTCGCTCTCGTCATCATCATCGTCATCGTCATCATCGGAATCGTCTTCCCATTACCACGGGGATATCGGGTGAGAGAAGAGCGACGGTCAAATCTGTTAGGGGAAGAGGGGTGCGTGCGGCCGCGAAGTTGTCATATGCTCCCATTCCGGAAGTGATGGTAAGCTGCGATTCGGCTTCTCCTCCCGAAATTGCGGGGGAAGAGTGAGAGGGGCGGCACATATTTGACGCCGGGTAGGATATAGAAGGAATCCTCCTCTTCGATTCTTCTTGTTCTCGGGATCATATTCGGGCTCTCCCAAAGATAATTTGCAAAAGTGTACTAGCTCAAGATGCTCTTCGGCCTCTTTGCTGATAAGCCCTAGTACGGGCGCCCGCCGGAAGCTTTCTTGTTCGATTCTTCTCGATTGTTCTAACCATCTTGTGTAAATGGTTCTTTCATGTTACGAGCGGAACGGCCCAGTTCTTCGGTATCGGTTTTCCCTTTATCCGAGAAATAGCGGGCCTCGTATTCTTGCAAGGAGTCTCGACATGAGACCAAGATGGGTTGATTCGTTCGATATCCTCGAGGCGAGGGGAATCCGGGTCGGGATCCTCGACGAGATTGGCCACGGGTATTTGGGGACCTTCATCGGCATCTTCTGGGCGTGTGAAGATTCTCCGCATTCAATCATATTCACACGATTATGGTTTCGTGGCGGCGGATTTTTGGCTTGTGTTAGGCCGCCGGGGCCTTCCAACTTTCCTTGCTCTATTAGCCTGAATTGCCTTTTGAGTAAAGCGGTATCGATCGGATGTCAGTGAGCTTGATGAAAGGCACAATACTTTGTAGTATCCACGGGAGCATTCGGATTTACGGGTTGGAAATTCTCCAGACGCGGCAAGCCTTCTTTCACCGGTCCCTAAAGATGTCATTCGGGGGCATTCCAAAGTTTTCGAGATTTATGACCCGCGTGATGCAGGCTCGGCCGGTTTCTGGGAGCAAAAGGAGTCGTGTTATTACATTCTGTCCCGCATAGTTAATCGTCTCTTTGCCTTTGGCGGGAAGCGGGCGGTGTTTGCGGGAGGAGCCCGATATACGTGGCGAGTGCGGCGGCCGGTTGCGGTGTAGGCCTTTTCAAACTTAGGCTGCGAGAGTTAACCATGGCCCGCAAGTCTGAGTATGGGAAGTGGTGAGGAGGCTCTCGGATGTGGTTTCAAGCATGGCTGGAAGATGTCAGTTGTTCCTCTTCGGAAGGAGGGATGGCCATTTCAGCGAGTTTCGAGATTCCACCGCTTGTAAAAGTCCCAAACATTCTCATCGGGGCCATTACTTATTTGTTGTTTGTAGGTCAACCCTATTTGTTTCCCATTCCAAGTTGGCCTTATATTTTTTACGTGAAGGCATTGGTAATCTGGTCCCATGTAGCCACGGCTTCGGGTTTCAAACGGAAGAACCACTTCAAGGCCTTTGGACTTCAAGGATAGGCGAAATAGTCGGCTAGCTTGATTGGTACATCCTTTGGCTTTCATCGCCAAGGTATACGTGTCCAAATGGGTTTTCGGACATGCGGTTCCATCAAAGAGATCCAGTTGGCATCACGAATTTGTGGGGCGGGGAACAATGGAGTCAGTGCAGTAGGCGGAAGGCGGGCTTTACGCGGTCGGTTCGGCAATCTGCGCTTTCATTTCCTTGTGTTGTTCCATGAACCGGGCCGGATGAGGGTCTTGTGGCGGAACCATGGCATTCAAGCTAGTGGGCGAGCTAGAGAGAGGAACTACCACTTTGGAGCGGGCGGGTGGAGGGAACGGCCGGTCAGGGGACGTAGGTGAAAACTTGTCTGGGGTGAGTTACCACAGGGAGCATGAGTAGGAGCACTGAGCAAAAGGGTAGAACCTTGCGGCTTCTTTGTGGATTTTCAGCGGCAAAGTAGGTGGGGGCAGCCCGATGTAGCCGGATAACTTGGATTTCAGTGGGGCCCGTAAGTAGGCTTGAGTGCGGGTTCTTGTCCGGATTGTTGAATTGCATGGGCTTGTGGTGAAGGTGTGTAACCAGAATGCTGCGGTCTGGTGATTCGAGATGACAAGGGGATGGAGGCTTGGTAACCCGTAGAAGTCCGAGTGAGGAATGGATTTGTGTGAGGAGCTTGGTGAACTAGTGCTGTTACGAGGAGGGCTCTGGCGTGGCCGAGAACCAAGTTGTGGCGGCATTCGAGCTTGTGGCACATTCTTTGTGAAGGTCCGGATTGATCGGTTCCCGGGCGAGGAGGGATCCCGATTAGTGTGGCATTCGAAGATAGCCCCAACCATGAGAAGACATTCCGTGCTTGATTTTGCCCAGTGATTTGTGCCGTCGGGCTGCATGGATCCGGTGGTGCGTGGTTGGGGAGGCTGGTGACCCGAAAATCGAGGAGCATGGGTTACGGTAGTGGCACCATAGGAGGTGGGTGGCGGCATCTGGTGTAATCGGGCGGCGAGAGTGGGGTTGGCATCCTCGTCTTCTTCCACGGTGAAGGTGCCATCCGGATTGAGGTGGCGGCCGAGACCGTGACTCTTAATAGCCTCCATAAAAATTTTATTTGTGCTTCTGTCGTAACCTCATACGTTACGCTAGCCGATTCCACTTTGTTGCTCTGTCGAGGGGTCCGGGAGGCGGAGTGACGTTATCCCCATCATTACCGGGCGATGCGAGACATTACGAAACCCGGAGTTGGAACAAACGGCGAAGGCGACGATGCGCTTGACTCTTCCCAGCGATCAAACGGTGACCGGTGCCGAAACCAAGCTTTGTGCGGAGGCTGCGGGGAAAGGACATGAAGGTTCGGATGTGCAGGAATGGAAGGAGGGTAGGTGTTTGGACTTTAGGCTCATGCAACATGCGGTTATTTGTTCACGTTTACTTAAAACATGCTTTATGAACTTAATCGGTTGGAAAAGATTGCTCTTCTTTTTCGCAAACTACTCGATTCTGGATCGGTGGGCCCCGTCACTACGTCTATAAGCCCCTCGTATTCCACTGTATTTCGACCTCCCGGGGTGGACGGCCCGGGCGAGGGTCCTATAGGGCAAGCGGGTCCCACCGACCGAAAGAAAAACGATCCTAAAAGTCGGCGGGTAATCGAGTCTTAACGAGCATTCGATGTAAATTACGGACAAGGCGCGTCGAAAGTCAAGATCATGTCAGAGAGCTCGACAAAAAGTCGGCATGATTTGGAGCGATAAGCGTCCACGATTGATCTTGACTTGTCGTCGGTTAAGCCGTAATTAGGCATGGAATAGTCATTAATCCTTGATGACTCGGTGTCAATCTTTGGGAGTCGGTGTATAATTTGTGCCGATCGAGCCGAAGTCAAGGCGCCGGTCAATATCTTGGTCAAAGTCTGCGGCGGAAAACCGGCGAGAACTTCGGCGGATTAGCGGCGATTAGGGACCCGAGAGATATTGAGTCGGTATGCCGACAAAGGCTTGAAAGGAAAGGTCTATACACGGACGGGGCATGACACGGACCCGGACTAAAAACCAACGGGTCTCGGACAAAGTGTGTCACGGACAAGTGCATGGTCGACACGAGGCTCCATGGGATGTTTGGGTAGTCCCGTGCTCATCCGAGAGGCGTAATAAGACCAAACGGACCGCGACAAGGATTTCCCGGGTTAAGGACGTAGTGTGCGGTGTACGGTCACGTGCGCGTAGTGTGCAAGCGATCTATATTCTTTTACGAGTAAAATAGAAATTTTTTATGTGTCTTAAAAATATGATGCATGATTTTTTGGAAATTTTCTTTTTTTTTTGAAAATCTTTTTTTTTTTTAATTTTTTTATGAGCACATAAGCACGTAAGCATGAAAATTCCGACAGTTAGGGACATTATTCCGATAGTCAAAAATTTTGACTTTTCTCCGAGGCGGCCAAAACAACATGAAAACTGTGCAAAAATCAACACACACACAAAAATGATTTTCAAAGCCGGGACGGAAGCTTGACCCTCAAAAGCTTTTTTTTTTTTTGAAAACGGTGATACCGGTACGTGGGATTGTTAGACCACAATTTATCCCCGACTCGTGTTAGGAGGCGATAACGGGAAATTTAATGGTTTCCACCAATATACCGAATACCATTTTTTATTAAAAAGCTTAGTCCCCAGCGGAGTCGCCACTGTAACGATGTGTTGCCTTTTCGCGGGAAAAATTCGATTTTCGCGTTTCTTTGAAAAACCAAATAAAACCGGAAAAAACGGAGTCGCCACGCCATTTTAATTTTGAAGGGCCAAAACTTTGAAAAAAGCCCGAGATCAGAGATTTAGGTTCGGAGGTCATGTTACGCGTCGGGAAGGACGTTAGTGTGCACCCGACGCGCCTCGTAAAACGAGTCTTCCAAGCTGAAAATCATTTGTGTGTGTGTGTGTGTGTTTTGGCCAAAATAAGTTGAAACTGGAAAAAGTAAAAATTGGGATATCTTTTAAGACTTTAAACTGATCCCATGATTTTGGAGAATTTTTGGTTTGAGATTTGGTACTCAAAAAACCTTTTGAAGTTGAGAAGTCACTTCTGCCAGAAGAAAATGGCAGCAGACACCTGATTTTGAAATGGATTCAAGGGTCCTAAAACTTCATAATCTGGATGAACTCAGAGAATGAAAGTTTCTCTAGACTCCTTGAATAAACTTTGTGTGAAAGAAATTTCCATTTTGGAGAAGATTTGAGGGGTCAAAACCTTCTGGAAACCTCAGATATGAGATCTGGATTCCCAGAAGCTGATGAACTAGCCTCTGAAAGAAAAATTGAAAAGAGGAGTTTTACTCACCCAAAAAATAAGGTAAAAATATGTCTGGAAAGCTCTGGATGTTGGCTACAAAAAGTGTTTTGTAGTCAACACCAAATTCCAAGTTCATCTGTGTCCAAAAATTAAGACCATGGACTGAGGTCTGAGAAATTTGCTACTGGACAGCAACTTCTCAAGAAAGAAAATATGATTTTAAGGGGGTTTTGCATCCATGCTTGTCCCCATTTCCCTAGGTTTTGGTTAGTGATCACTAGACATTTTAGTGGTGAATCAACTATACCAAACCATCCTTGGGGTACATTAGGACTAAGCATTTCATTTGCTTGGGGAGGGGATTTTACCCTTTGAAATCAAGATTTAGTGCTTGAAAATGGTTTTTTAGGGTTTTGAAAGTGCATTTTTGCAAGTAAGAAAGAAAAGCTTTGAAAATAATGTTGATCTTTGTAGAAGATCATCCATGGAGATGGTCTTCCATGGTGATCTTCTTAGATCTAGAGAAAAAAGATGAAAGAACTACATTTTGTAGTTTGAAGATGCATGCATGGATGAGATTTAGGGTTAGGAAGAGGAGGGTTTACCAATCTTCCTTGTGTTCTTGAGTGTTTGGCTTGAGTGTATGAGTGTTTAGGGCTTGAATATGAGAGTGAGTGTATGAGTATGAGTTGGGAAAGATTGGAGAGAAAAAGGTGACAATTCTTGAGAATTCTCACTGTTTTCTCTCTATATTTCGCCAGAACTTCGTTGCTATTGTGTTCTTCTTTTCTATTTCTGTGACTGGAGGGCTTAATTTATAGCCCTCTGAAAATAGCAAACGTATCCGCGCGGATAGGATCAGGCAGCGTGCACTGTTCATTAAATGCAGCTTCAGGCTTTGGACACAAGGAATAATCTTTTCAAAATTCAAATTAAACAGCCAGATTATGTTCCAGCCATTGCCATTTTTGGTTTTCTTCTTTTGTTTTGCTTTTTGAGATTCTTTTTAAGGTTTAACCTTAAATAACAATGCCCATTTTACCCTCACTTTGTTAGAAATGTTAGGATAGTTAGGAATTGTTAGAAATGTTATAACTTTCGTTAATTTTCTAACGAAAATTCTAACAAGCTCAAATTGGAGCACTTACAGCGGCGTCGAGTTGGAGTTATGCAAGAGTTGTTCAGTTCGTCCAGATGGGTGAACCAAGAATAGAGGAGATTGTGTTTGAAGAAATTGTTGATAATGAATCTGAGGAGGATTGTGAAATGATTGAAGTAGAGTATCCCAATGGGCGGCCTACGGGAAGCGAGATTGTTGATCCTCGAAAACAGGTTCCAGCCAAGGATCCTGTTAGTAAGAAGCAAAAAAGGATAGAAGTCGAAACTTTACAGACGCGGGATGAGCCCGACATCCAAGCAGATGAAGAATTAGAAGAGGTAGAAATCAATTATTACTTCCCGGAAAAAAAGTAAAGATTGGAAAGCAGTTATTCCGAGATGAGCGGGAACGTTTGGTTGAATTTTTGAAGGAGAATTTGGATGTGTTCGCGTGGCGACCAGAAGATATGAGGGGCATTGACGAGAATGTCGCCATGCATTGTCTGAATGCCGACCCGAACATTGAGCCTTTCAAACAGAAGGTCAAACACTTGTCGCCGGAAAAAGAAAAGGCAGTGTTGGAGGAAGTTGATAAGCTCTTGAAGGCGGGAATCATAGAGAAAATTCAGTATCCCGTGTGGTTAGCGTGTCCAGTTATGGTTTTGAAGTCAAATAAGAAATGGAGGATGTGCATCGACTTCACAGATCTTAATACCGCCTGCCCTAAGGATTGCTACCCGCTCCCTAAAATTGATTAGTTGGTTGATTCGATTGCCGGTCACCGGGTTTTTAGTTTCATTGATGCGTATTCTGGTTACCATCAAATTAAAATGGCCGAGGAAGACAAGGCGAAAACGGCTTTTCGGACGCCGAAGGGAAATTTTTGTTATAAGATGATGTCGTTCGGATTGAAGAATGCTGGAGCAACATATCAGAGAATGGTTAATGAGGTTTTCAAGTCGCAGATTGGGCGAAATTTGGAAGCTTACATTGACGATATGGTAATAAAGACCAGAGAGAATGACCATGTCTTGGATCTCGCAGAAACATTTGAAAACTTGAGAGGAAATTCGATGAAGTTGAACCCTAGTAAGTGCACGTTTGGGGTAACGGCGGGAAAGTTTTTGGGTTTCTTGGTAAACCGGCGCGGGATTGAGGCTAACCCGGAGAAGATCCAGGCATTGTTGGATATGTCGCCTCCCAAGACAATTCGCGAGATTCAGAGGTTGAATGGGAGGATCATAGCTTTGGGAAGATTCATTTCGAGGTTGGCGGAAAAATGTTTGCCGTTTTTCAAAGTTTTGAAGGGAGTGAAGACTTTTGTTTGGGATGATGAATGTGATGCCGCCTTCGAGCAAATGAAAGTTTATTTGGGAAAGCCGCCACTGTTGTGCAGTCCCGTTGAAGGAGAAGAGCTGTTTATTTATCTGGCGGCTTCAGACTATGCCGTAGCTGCAGTGCTGGTAAGAGAGGAGAAGGGTGCGCAAAGGCCGATCTATTATGTTTCGAAAGCATTGAGCGAGATTGAATCAAGGTACTTTAATGCCAAAAAGCTGGCATACGCTTTGGTAGTTGTCGCGCGAAAATTGCGAGCTTACTTTGTCGCTCACACCATTGTCGTATTGAGTGATGCCCCGTTGAGAAAAATTTTGCAACAGCCAGATGCCGCAGGAAGGTTGCTGAAATGGTCAATTGAGCTAACTGAGTTTGATTTAAGATATGAATCACGCCGGGCTATCAAGGCGCAGGCATTGGCCGATTTTATTGTGGAAACATCCTTTTTGAGATCCCATGTCGAGCTGATGGAAGATGCAATTGCGAAGAGAGCAGCAAGGAAAGTCGCACCTGGTGTTATTGAGGAGAGGGAAAGGCCAAATGATTGTTGGATCTTGCATGTTGACGGTTCGTCATCCAAAGATAAAGGTGGGGCAGGAATCACTGTAGTCTCGCCAGATGGGGAGGTTAAGCATGAGAAGGTGCTACGGTTTAAGTTTAATGTTTCCAACAATCAGGCTGAATATGAGGCACTCATTGCGGGAATTGAGCTAGCAAGAGACATTGGGTTAACTAAGGTCGTGATCCATTCTGACTCCCAACTGATTGTTAATCAAGTAAAGGGCGAGTATGGAGTTATGAACTCTGTTTTGATGAAGTATTGCAATCTGGCGAGAAAGGTGTTGAAAGAATAAGAGTTTTGGGAGTTGGTACAAATTAACCGAACTGAGAATTCGCGGGCTGATGAGTTGAGCAGATCGGCAGGATCCGAGGAGCGAAGCTCGGTTAGTGAGCCGTTGATCGAATTTGTGGAGATGCCGGCAATTGATAGAACAATTATTTTGGAGATTGTCGAGATCGAGAAGGATTGGGTAAGCGAGATGAAAGATTTTTTAGAAAAAGAAGAGTTGCCGCAGGATGAAGAAAGAGCGAGATTGGTGAAAGTAACTTCCCCGCGGCTTACAGTGCAAGATGGCGTGCTATACCGAAAATCTTTCTCGAAACCTTTGTTGAGATATGTTGAACCGAATTTGGGGCAGAAGGTACTGTTTGAAATTCATGAGGGTGTGTGCGGCGGTCATCATGGGGCGAGAACTCTGGCAGATAAAGTTTTGTTTCATGGATACTATTGGCCGAGCTTGAGAAAGGATGCCGAGATATATGTAAAGAGATGCGAAAAGTGCCAAAGATTAGGCAACATTCCCCGCCAGCCCGCAACTGAGCAAACTCCCATCGTGCCGACTTGGCCTTTCGACATGTGGGGGATTGATTTGATAGGTCCTTTCCCGAAAGCCAGGGGTGGCTGTCAGCATGTGGTTGTCGCCGTGGATTACTTTACAAAGTGGACTGAGGCAAAGGCTTTAGCGACAATCAGTGAGGACCAGGTCATCAAGTTCGTACAGGAGAATATTTGGTGTAGATATGGGGTTCCCAGAGCAATCATTTCGGATCATGGCACGCAATTCGGGAAGAAATTCTCTGCTGAGTGTGAAAGGGTGAATGTTAAGCATTTGATGTCGGCAGTTTATAGGCCGCAGTGCAATGGGCAAGCCGAGGCGGCAAACAAGCAAATCCTTGTCGCCTTGCGTAAAAACTTAGAAGGAAGAGGGGGAGCGTGGTTGGATGAGTTACCAATAACTTTATGGTACGTGAGAACAACAGTTAAGGGTTCAACTGGAGAGACCGCTTTTGCCCTTACTTACGGGTCGGAGGCTATGGCCCCTGTCGAGATGGCCTTGCCGAGTTACTGGGTGGCCAATTATGATGAAGCAAGAAATGGGCAACGGCGATGTAATGACCTGGATTTGATTGATGAGAAAAGGATATATGCGAGAATGAGGATGATCAACTACAAATAGAAGATGAAAGCCCAGCATGATAGGCGAGTTAACAAGAGGTCTTTTAATGTGGGAGATTGGGTTTTGAGGAGTATGGAGGCAACAGGAGCCAAGCTGGGATATACCAAGCTAAATGAGAAATGGGAGGGACCTTTCCAGATCTCGAATGTCATGCGAGAAGGGACATATCGCTTGAGAAAGCAGGATGGAGAAGAATTGAAAAATGCATAGAGTGTTGACCACCTCAAACAGTTCTATCAATGAAGCCGCCGATTCTTCTCGTTTCCATTACTTTTATCTGTTTCCCTAGATAACAAAAGTTGCATAACTTTTTCTTGTATTTCGTTTTGTTTGGATGTCGCATGGGGAGAAAGTTATGTAAAATTTGCAAATCTGGCGGCATATAATTTGCATATATGATAGAAAGGGTAGCGAGGCGTTCTATCAAATTGTGTTGAAGCGTGATGACATACTTGTGAAATTGGAAATTCTAACAAACTTTATTTTCTGTTTCATGGATGGGCGACAAGAATGGTTGCCGCTGAAGCTCGAAGAGGGCGACAAGAAGGGTTGCCGCTGAAGCTTGAAGAGGGCGACAAGAAGGGTTGCCGCTGAAGCTTGAACGATGGGACAATTAATTTTGTCGCAAACGAAGGGCTTACATCCCGAAGCTGTCAGAAGGGCTTACATCCCGAAGCTGTCAGAAGGGCTTACATCCCGAACTGTCCGAAGGGCTTACATCCCGAACTGTCCGAAGGGCTTACATCCCGGCTGTCAAAGGGCTCGCATCCCGAACTGCTGATGCGACAAAATAAATAAGACTCTAGCCTGAACAATTCCAAGCAAGAGCAAAGTTGCGCGAGAAAGGTCCTGGCAGTGGCCGGACATGATAAGTCCTGATTATGATCAGGCGACAAAAACCTGGATTGAAACACCAGGCACGCAAGGCAAATAAGGCGGGTTTCCTTTTCTCGCGAAACCTATCAAAAATGGTGGCCGCCACCTAAAGATGAATTTATCTTCGTACAGTCAAAGGAATATTTTCCGCCACAAGATTAGGCCGCTTAATATTGTCGCATACTACCCTAGCAATTGAGTAAGGCTGCCTAAAGACAAGCCTCACTCTTTTGAAGGGAGTAGTATGTATATAGGTAAGTTATGATAAAGAAATCTTCAATAAACTATTGAAGCAAAATAACGGTAGCGACGTTAAGAAGTTGAAACTTTGAAAGGCAAAGTATGGCAAATGACGTGAAAAGGTAAGCGAAAAAGTTGGAATATTAAAACCAAAAGTCGCTATATGTATAGCCTCCATTCAGATAAACAATCTGCGACAAACAGGTCTCAAAGTCGCCTGAGATTCTAAGTACGCGCATGATAAAGAGTAATATGATAAACCAGGGACCGTAATGGAGTAAGGCTGCCTAAAGACAAGCCTTACTCTTTTGAAGGGAGTAGGATGTATGTATGTAGATAAGCTTGGCAAAGTAAATCTTTGATGAACTATCAAAGCAAAATAACAAAGTAATGACAAATCAAGATAAAAGCATAAGGATAAAAGTAGCAAACCACGACATTCAAAAGATAGTTAACAATTGCAAAACAAACATTAGAGCAACATACTGCGGCATACCAAAAAGGGAGTTCAATGTCAGGTCGCAAACCGCGACATCCAAAGCAAAAGCAGTAAAGACAGAAAAATAAAATTGTTTAATACAGACCCCAAATTCAAATTCAAAATAATTGTTTTCAAGCAAGCAAGTTGTTCAAGAAGCAGGACCGTCTTGATTGTCGCCAGAAGCAGAAGGAGAATTTGTTGCGGCTTGGGTGGATCTTGCGGCTTGTGCAGCTTCCTTAGCCTGCCTGTGAGCTTGTGCCTTCTCGCTGATCAAGTCGGTCCAGAGAGTTAGTGTATCAGGATTAGCCAGAGCAGGGACTTTCCAAACCGGTTTGCCAAGGAGCTGATCTTCTGCGGTTAGCTCTGCCAGCTCAGCACTATCATATGGGACCAATCTATGACCCAAGCGACTAAAATCACTATACATGGTTTCAGAACCCCATTTAGCGATTAAGTCATGGGTCAAAGCTGGAATGTCGCCGGAGCTTGCCGCCGCTGCACGCATACATTGAATAAGAGCTTTGTCATATAGATCCATGGCCTCCGCTTCGGCTTTGTTTTTGTTCTCGGTGATGGTAGATTGAAGTTGAACGATTACAGTCTTGTTGTGGAGATCATTCTTTACAATTGCCGCTAAGTCCGCTGCCAAAAGCTTATGCTGCTCCTCGAATTTGAGCTTCTGCGCTTCCATCTCGCAGCGGAGATCTTTCTCTGTTTGCGCGAGCTTAGTCTTTTCTTCTTGAAGAGCGGCAATATATTGTTCCCGATCCTGGAATTTCTTTTTAATCTTATCCCTCTCAGAACGAACTCGCTTCAGATCCTGCTCGCGTTTTTCCAACTCAATAGAAGTTTTGCTACACCGATTTCTTAAACCGTAAAGAATGCTTGAAATCTGTTGAAAGTAAGAAATATAGTTAAGAGAGAGTGGGAAATGAAATAAACATAAGGCAGTGAAATGCAACTCACCCCAGCGAGATGGAAGCCTGTGTCATTTGCGGCATAGTCTTCGTTAAGGTTTTCATACTCTCTAACCCTCTGCGGCACGCAAGATCTTTGAATGATTTCGCCGCCAAGCATATTGTAGTCCTGATTGGTAGAACGAACATCCAAGTCAGGAAGCTCGGGAACATCACCAATTTCGCGGCTCAATTCAAGCAGGCTAGCCGCGTCAGTAGGCATTTGAAAGTCGGGTTTGAACCAGCTGGCGACATGAGGGTCGGAAGGACCGGTATCAGCGGAAATAGGGCCAATATGCTCGGATGGAGTAATGTCGGTAGGACGAGATCGCTTCAGTGGGCGAGAAGAAGGACTTTGGATGTGCTCAAGAGATTCCGTAGTTGCGGCAACATCAGCCCCTTGGGGATTCATTTCCTGATCTTGGGCAATCTCGCCCTCTATATCCTCTTCCATCTCGTAAATGGAGGCCAGTTCCTCTTGCAGTGGTTTTTGGTTTAGGGGGTTTGCGAGAATGACTTGCAATAGCTTTCCCGGCGGCTTTCTCTGCGGCGGCTGCGACCTTCTCTTTAGCAATAGCATCTGAATCGTTTCCATGAGCTGAGGTAGGAATGGCCTTCTCTGTGGTTTGGCTGAGGGCTGCTTGTCGGGCATCAGCCAATCTTTTGCGGCGGCCATCCATGTTAGAAAGAGCATCGCAGCGTTGGGCTAGCTACATGTTTCTGAACTCTGCGAAAAGAAAAAGAAAAAATTATTTAAATGGTGGGAAGATATAATTTAAATGCTGAGAATAAACAAAATAGAGTTGAAGGCGAGAATTCATACTGTATACTTCATACATAGCTTTACAGCAGTAATCTTCTCGCTGGCAAGGTTCACATTCCGAGCCAAAGCAGTCTTTAGAATGGAGGTCCCAACAAGGATAAGGAGTGTGAATGATTGTCACGCGGGATTCATCGCTCGGGAAATAGAAATCAGGGAAGCCAGATTCCCGCAGAAGAGATGGACTGGAAAGAATTTCTCGCCACGAAAATAGGGCGAGGCCGGTGTCTGACGCATCGGCAAGGACTTGGAGGATTCGTTCCTTGAGGCGAGAATCCCCAGAGATTAAGGCCTTTTTTGTTTCAATTTTTGGATTAATCTCTCTTAAGTCGCCACCATCATGTGACCAACCAACGCGAGAAGTTATTAAAAGCTGCTTGGATTGCCAGTTGTGTACCTTGCTGGGAAGAGGAGTAAGGATCTTGGGTTTTCCATATTTTATTGACAAACGCTTCTCAGTTATACCTTCTCGCTGAGAGAAGGAGGTATAACCATCGAAAAAATGAACAAAAAGAGGGAGAGAAGGCTCGTGTTTCAGGGCCCTGCATATGACGATATAACTGACCAAAACTCGGAAAACATTGGGATGAAGGTCTACAAGGGCGGCTTGAGCTTGGTGAAGAAAGGCAGAAATAAATGGGTCTAAGGGGAATCTAATCCCGTCCTCCAATTGTGAGACATATGCGACAACCCCATCTGTTCGTTGTTGCATGACGGCAAGGTTTAGGTCGTCATTGTAAGGCTCGGTGCGATAAACGTTGTGATTGATGCCAAATTTTGCATGTAAAGGGGTTTGAAGGTTAGAAGAAGAAGTACTAGTTGTCGCAATGGCGGTAACATGTGGTTGTTCAGAAGAAACCTGGGCTTGGGATGATGCCTCCGCGGCAAGAGTGTCTGAAACATCATGGCTGGATGTGGAGTTAGTAGAAGACATCTCGCCCCGGTCGCTGGAGCTGGAGAGAACCTGTTTATAGAAGCGACGACTACGTAAATTGGGGGCTGCGGGATAGTCGGTGTCAGAAAAATTAGAGTCAAAGCGAGAATGATAAAAACTGCAAATATGCGAGCACAACTCGTGCGAGTTATGGAATGATAGCATAGGAGTAGATTTATGCAAAAAGGGGGGACCCCTAATCTCTAAGGCATCAAGAATGGCGGTATCCGCGTCATGTCGCATAAGCAAAAAATTAAGGTCCTCGCGCGGGATCCTAGCCCATACCCCCATTTCAACCCT
This sequence comes from Adenophora triphylla var. japonica, assembly GCA_022495995.1. Taxonomy (NCBI): domain Eukaryota; kingdom Viridiplantae; phylum Streptophyta; class Magnoliopsida; order Asterales; family Campanulaceae; genus Adenophora; species Adenophora triphylla. The sequence goes on along the minus strand of JAFEMH010004984.1, from coordinate 124,315 downwards.
ATAGTATCCCCCCGTGTTCAGACTTTGGCCAAATCTGATGGCCCTAGCGTAACACTTGGTTCTCGCCATGGTGTGAGATAGCAAAAATAGAAATAAAAAAGCGGGAAATAAAGAAAATGCGAGAAATCAAGTAAGTACCTGGGAAAGTTTGAAGGAACAAACGAAAACGATGAACTTGGCCGGAGTTTGGCCGAAAACTTCAAAGAAAGCAAAGAAATTTGCCAGAAACGCACCTGAGGACTCCGAAACGAAGGATTACCACCGTAAACGTGAGTAAATCAAGAAAATAGCAAAAACAAACGACAGAAATGGTTAAATAAGAAAGAAAAAGGGGGTTTTGTCAAGAAATGGCTCATCGGAAAAGCAGAGAAAATTCGAAGGGCCGATGGCCGAAAAGTGAAAAATGAGGGACTAGGGGCTGGTTTTAGCACTGTGAAGACAAAGAGGCGTTGTGGAGACGAAGGGGCGTTCGAATTTTCCTAGGAAATAAATGATGGTTCGAATTTTGAAACTCCCCCCTTTAATTTGGTTATTTAAGGAGGGGCCCGGAACTCGAGGCGTTGTACGGCCCTGACGGACCGTCCTGAACCATCAGCCAGGGGTTGACACGTGTCATGTACGTGTCAGTAAACATCCTAATCTCGCCACTCGAGGCGAGGTGGCGAGATAGGGATCCTGTGCGGCTTGGACCCCATGCGACTTAGCAAATTTCTCGCCTGGATCATGAATAATCCAGGTCTTGAAATTGGGGGCTTCTGATGCGATATTGGAAAATAGAAGTGGGCCCAAGCGGGCAGATAGGCCCAGCATCATTTTAATGGGCCTAATAAAATGGAGAAAAGAGGGTCCTAGAGGCCTCTATTAGCTATGAGGAGGGCCCAGGGGCGGGAAGGCTCCGGCGAGATAAACTCACCCCGCCTGGAGGCATAGGAGAGTAAGTAAGGAGGGATGGATACCCCGGGAAACGGGATGAACAGCAGTAACCCTAGAGCGAGAAGCGACATGGCTAAGGTTAGTCGCACCATGGGCATGGCCGCTTAGAGGCCTATTGTCGCTTGCGGCTTACGATAAAGGAGATCCCGCGTCGTTGTCCAACAGCTAACTGTAGCTTGATTTGACTAGGTGAACAGTGAAAACCCACTAAGTTGAAGGTGGTTGAGGACTCTTGGTAGATGATTGACAAGTGTCCCCCATGTGCAAGGCACATGGGGGCTTGGGGGTATAAAATAGAGAAATGATTCATTTGCATGGGTATGTCTCTCTCTCTCTCCTCTCTAAGCTCTATCTCTCTCTAGGGTTTCCATTATTGCCATCTTTGTGAACTCCTAATATTACTCTCACGCCGGATGGGTTTCGCCGGAGCCACCCCCGGCCTAGTTTACGTGTATTCTTGTGTGTAGGAGATCAGCCGAAGAGGGAAGCAGCCGAAGCATCCTGCCAGCTAGGTTCAATTCCTGTGCAACCATTTTTCATGACAGCATAAAAAATGAATGTAATTTGAAACGAAGAGGAGTATAAAAATCCATTCTACTTATACTTATGATGTATTTCCTCGTATCCAAAATAATTTTCCTTCATTTAGAAGGTTTCATGATTTCATCAGTTTAATAAAAATTGTAATCATTACTTGCATTTTATGAGAAACCAACAAATCTATCTCAATTAATTATCTATCTTTTATACTCTCTCCGTCCCTAAAAGTTTGTCCCATTTGACTTTTTTGTTAAATTTTGACCACAAATTTATGAGAGATTAATCATGTTCATGAAATTTTAAAAGTTGTTGTTGATAATATTATTAATGGTGAATCAATAGGAATTTTTAGAATTTCATGAACATAATTAAATTGTCATATATTTGTGGTCAAAGATCAACTAAAAAGTCAAATGGGACAAACTTTTAGGGACGGAGGGAGTACATTATTTCACTTATCAATATAAAGATAAAATTAAGATTTTAACCAAAAACTATATTTTGACACAAGAGGAAAGAGAATACTATTTTGAATCAATTTTTCAGTTTTAAAATGATTCAGAATCCGAGGAAAGAGAGTAGTAATTAAGGCTCCGTTTCGTTTGTTTAGCGTAAAATATTTTTCGAAAAATAATTTTTTACAAAAAAAATTTCGAAAAATAAAAATATTTTTCGGAAAATAAGATAAACATGTTTTCGACTGTTTGGTAAGGAAAATATTTTTCGAAAAATAAGATAAACATGTTTTCGACTGTTTGGCGAAGTAAACATAATTCTCCCTATTCATAAAACAGAAATTTGATGATAAATGAACGAAAAATGTCTTATAAGTCAGGCATGGAGCTTCCCGAAACCAAAGTAATGGGGAAAAACTGCAGCAATGTTCGTTTCCAAGAGGGTGACCGGAATGTTGAGATAATTAATAGTGGAGGCGGAGGATCTATGTTAAACCCAAGTCCTTCTGATATCTTTACCAAAACGCTTGGCAAGAAGCAGTTTTATTTTCTTCTTCACAAGTTGAGCGTTTCGAATCCACAAGCTCCAACTTGAAGGGGTGTTACAATATGGGATCTCCTAATGTAACTAGAAGATCTGATTTCCTTGTTATTATTGATTAATAGCTTGTTTCCTTTTGTTATTGCCTACTCAAATTAGATTTCTTAGAATCCTTTTTAATGCCGAATAGGCTAGAGAATAGAATGACCGAACGAAAAGGACAAGAATCAATTTCGAAAGTCAAAGCTTTTCTTTTTTGTTTCATATAATCAAAGTCTACCTCAAAATAAAACCCTAACATTGTTTAAATACTAATCCCAAGAACATTCTAGAACCCTAATTAATAAATGATGAATTACAAAAATAACCCTAATTAATATTTTAATAAAACCCTAAAAACCCATAAAACCATTCAAGCCCAAATCAAGCCCAACCACTTCCAGCGCCTATTCCTGACTTGGCCGCCTGTTGAGGCTCCCCCGTCTGCCACCCAGGCGGGCGCCCCTGAGGCGCCCGCCCCACTTCCAGAAGGCCTCCTCTGTTTCGTTGTTGCTGCTCTGTTGTTGCTGCCTTCTGTCCTCATACTGCATCATCCTCCCCTCCTTAGAATAGACTCGACCACGAGTCAACATCGTCGATATGAACACCACGCTACCCCGAAAAATTTGAACTCCATCCGCAAAAGGAATTTGATGCCCTTGACGAGCTCTAAACTTCATTGCCCTTGTGACAACATCCATCCAATCAGCCAAATGCATTCACTACAAGAAAAACAGGTTTTAGCGACGGAAAAATTCGTCGCTAAAAGCCTTATTTCCGTCGCTAATGCTCTTTACCGACGGATTACCGACGGATTTTTTCCCTCGCTAAAACCCTCGTCGCTAATATTTAACGACGAATTTTTATGTCCGTCGGTAATTTAGTGAGGGACCAATCCCTCGCTAATTGATTCCAAACCGTCGCTAATAACATGGATGGAACGACGAATTTATGTTATTTTGCGATGGAATAATCCGTCGTTATTGTTTAAAATCCGTCGCTAAAATTTATTGCATATTTTCACAATTTTATTATTTTTTTTAATTTTCTTTTTTCATTATTTTTTATTTTTGATATACCAAATTACCGACGGATGTTTCCGTCGCTAATTTGATATTTTTTATTAAAAAAAATTAATTGTATATATATATATATATATATATATATATTATTTTAGTAGCATTATTATATTTATACTAAAGCTAAATGTTTCTTTTTTTAAGCAATAAAATTTTATTTCATTCATTTTAAAAATCATTACATACATAGAAATAAATAATTATATAATGAATAAGAAAATTATAAAATAAAAAATACAAATATTTTTTTACCAAAAAAAAAGAAAAAGATAAAACTCATTTACAATTTCTTTTCCCCCTTCCACAAAAAACAAAAAACAAAAAACTCTAATCCAATTCCTTCCAAATCAAACCTAAATCCTTCCTAATCAAACCGCACAGCTTTGTTCCAATTGGCCACACTTTGCATACATAGTTACAAGAGAATTTTGAGAGGGAACATCTTCAGGAATTCTTTGTCGTAGCATATACCCATGAACTGAAGCACCAAGATTTGGGGAACCCAGTTGTGCACAAGCTGCAAGGACACTAGCTATAGTGGCAGCATATGGACTCACTCTTGAATCTAGCATCATTCGAAATAATGTCGGCGCCTTATCTGCACACTCATTTCTTACAAGGCCGAAATCATTGTCGTCCACAAAATCATGTCCTTAAGCGAAACTTGTTCGAATAGCAGAAGTGCATCGTATACACTGCCACATTTCAAATACATGTGTAAAAGCAATGTCCCAACTTGTTTATCCACTACTAAACCAGCAGTTAATATCTGCCCATGGACCAATTTGCCGATCTCAAGATTACCCTCCCTTGCGGTTGCAGACAACAATGACCCAACCGTTTGTTCATCAAGCTCCATCCCTTCAAACCTCATACATTGCAAAGTGAAGTATTTCTCTAGCACTCCCAACAAGTGCATAACCAGATACCAAAGAATTCCACGAGATATTATCTCGTACACACATCAAGTTGAAAAAGAAATTTACACAAATAATTAATCGTACAAAAGAAATATTATACAATACCTTTAGTTGTTTTTGGTTTGGGTGGGGGAGCTGGAAGTACTAGTGGTGATAGCGGCAGAGGAGGAGAAACCGTTGGCTTGGATATCGGAGGAGAAGGTGCCGGCTGCTTATATGCCGGACGAGGAGAATCAATGGAAAAGAAGAAGTGGGAAGGGGCTGTGGGAAGGAACGTGAAGAGAGAGAGAGAGAAGATGAGGGAGGCTGCCATTGATTCCGGCCGGTGATGTTGAATTGAGGGGAAGATGAAGCTTGAATGCTTGATGCGTTTAGAGAGAGAGAGTGTAATGTTAGTGAAGAGAGAGAGAGAGAGCAGATGAGGGAGGCGTATAAGGAATAAAAAGGAATAAAAGGGATGTGGGTAGGGTTTTGATCTAGGCCATTGATTTAAAGGAAATGGATGGTTGAGATGATAATCCAAGTGAAATATTTTATTAAATGTGAGCCATTGGATTCAAGTCAAATGTATTATTATAGATGGCTAAGATGGTGATCCATGTCAAAGCTAAAAATTTAATAAAATAAATGTCAAATAGTTAATAATAATACTTAATAATAATATTAATAATAAATAGTAATAATACATAATATCAAAAAGTAAATATTTTTATATTATATAATTTATTTCATTAAAAATTATTAGTAATAATACTTAATAATAATACTAATAATGATGCTATTGTTAATTATTCAATTAAATAATTGAATATATTAATAATTATTATTATATAATTAATAATAATAATGTTATTAATTAATAATAATACTCATTAATTTAATAATTTAAACTTCTAAGAAATATTAATATACCTAAGTAATAATTGATAGAAATATTTAGTTAATTTCTAACTTATTTTATATAATTTTTTAAAAAAAAAACTTCCTTACCAAAAAATGTCTAAAATATTTATCTCAATTCAAAATTAAATTTTAAAAAAAAATAATTATACTTTTAAAATATTAATAATACTTATTAATATACCCTCATATCCTAAACCTCATATACCCTAAACCCTAAACCCTATACCCTATAGAGTATAGGGTATAGGGTATAGGGTATAGGGTATAGGGTATAAGGTATAGGGTATAGGGTATAGGGTATACCCTATAGGGTATAGGATATAGGGTATACCATATAGGGTATAGGGTATAGGGTATGCCCTATAGGGTATAGGGTATACCCTATAGGGTATAGGGTATAGGGTATACCCTATAGGGTATAGGGTATAGGGTATACCCTATAGGGTATAGGGTATAGGGTATACCATATAGGGTATAGGGTATAGGGTATGCCCTATAGGATATAGGGTATACCCTATAGGGTATAGGGTATAGGGTATACCCTATAGGGTATAGGGTATAGGGTATAGGGTATGCCTTATAGGGTATAGGGTATACCCTATAGGGTATAGAGTATAGGGTATACCATATAGGGTATAGGGTATAGGGTATGCCCTATAGGGTATAGGGTATAGGGTATAGGGTATACCATATAGGGTATAGGGTATAGGGTATGCCCTATAGGGTATAGGGTATACCCTATAGGGTATAGGGTATAGGGTATACCATATAGGGTATATGGTATAGGGTATAGGGTATAGGGTATAGGGTATACCCTATAGGGTATAGGGTATAGGGTATAGGGTATACCCTATAGGGTATAGAGTATAGGGTATAGGGTATACTCTATAGGGTATAGGGTATAGGGTATAGGGTATAGGGTATACCCTATAGGGTATAGGGTATAGGGTATAGGGTATACCCTATAGGGTATAGGGTATAGGGTATACCCTATAGGGTATAGGGTATAGGGTATAGGGTATAGGGTATACCCTATAGGGTATAGGGTATAGGGTATACCCTATAGGGCATAGGGTATAGGGTATACCCTATAGTGCATAGGGTATACCCTATAGGGTATAGGGTATAGGGTATAGGGTATAGGGTATAGGGTATAGGGTATAGGGTATACCCTATAGGGTATAGGGTATAGGGTATAGGGTATAGGGTATAGGGTATACCCTATAGGGTATAGGGTATAGGGTATAGGGTATACCCTATAGGGTATAGGGTATAGGGTATAGGGTATGCCCTATATGGTATAGGGTATAGGGTATGCCTTATAGGGTATAGGGTATACCCTATAGGGTATAGGGTATACCCTATAGGGTATAGGGTATAGGGTATGCCCTATAGGGTATAGGGTATACCCTATAGGGTATAGGGTATAGGGTATGCCCTATAGGGTATAGGGTATATGGTATACCATATATATAGGGTATAGGGTATGCCTGATAGGGTATAGGGTACACCCTATACCCTATAGGATATATGATATAGGGTATAGGGTATACCCTATAGGGTATAGGTTATAGGGTATACCCTATAGGGTGTATCCTATAGGGTATAGGGTATAGGGTATACCCTATAGGGTAAAGGCTATGCCTGATAGGGTATAGGGTACACCCTATACCCTATAGGGTATAGGGTATAGGGTATATCCTATAGGGTATATGGTATACTCTATAGGGTATATCCTATAGGGTATAGGGTATAGGGTATGCCCGATAGGGTATAGGGTATAGGGTACACCCTATACCCTATAGGGTAAAGGGTATAGGGTATACCCTATAGGGTATAGGGTATAGGATATAGGGTATACCATTTAAGGTATAGGGTATAGGGTATAGGGTATAGGGTATAGGGTATAAAAGTTATATAAAAAAAGTTAGAAAAAAATAAACAAATGAAAGTATAATAAAGAAATCAGAGACGGGTAAAATTCTTTAATTTTACTATATATCCAATATTTTTTTATTTATAAAAAAAATAAGTATATAAAAGACAAAAAGAGTGACGGACAATAGCATGTATTTTTTTTTTTTAAATTTTTTATGGCTTAGTAATATATTTGAGATGTTTGTTAGTAGTGATTTTTTAAAAAAAAAAAAGTTAAGAATTTTTATTTAAAAATATATATTTTATATAATTTTATCATATTTGGCCTTACATCATTTACATTTGAGGTAAACTTAAAAATTATGTATTAATAAACTTGCATTAAATTGTATAATTTAAAAAAAAAAAAAATCCGTCGGTAATCCCTCGTTAATCCGTCGCTAAAAGAAATTGAAATAATATTTTTATTTTTCTAATTATATAGCGGCAAGAAATGCATCCGTCGGTAAATTTTTTTTCAAATCCCTCGTTATTCCCTCGCTAATCCGTCGGTAATTAATAAGAAATAATATTTATTTATTTTTTACTTTATATAGCGACGGAAGTTATCCGTCGTTATATTATTTTCAAAATTTCGTCGTTAATCCGTCGCTAAATGAAAATAAAATAATATTTTTATTTTTAATTCTATAGCGACGAAATACATCCGTCGGTAAAAAAAATTGCAATCCCTCGTTAATCCGTCGGTAAACCGTCGGTAAAAAGAGCGCAATTTTTGGCGCCAATTTTACGACGAAATAGTGAGGAATAGTGTCCGTCGTTAAATCCGTCGTTAAATCCGTCGTTAAAGTTGTCGTTTTCAGCTTTTTATTTTTTATTTTTTATCCCTCACTATTTCCTTGCTAATCCGTCGCTATTAGCGACGGATTTGTGTCCGTCGCTAAAATCCGTCGCTAAATGACAGTTTTCTTGTAGTGATTGATACAAAAAACTCAATAATCAATTTCTGAATGATATATCGAACTGAAGAACGGGGGGAATACGTGTCAAACGGATCTGTGTACCGACGATCAACGGTAACCGCTTCCAACGTCCACACCAAGGTTTCCCCTTGATTAGCAATTACTTCCTCGGTCTCCTTATCTGACTCAGCAGATAATTTATTGTCATCAACGGGATCGGTTGTCATCACTTGATAAACGTCACCATGACACATATCAAACGTAGGTGGTTTGGACCAATCAACAAGATCTTCTTGATTTGAAGATTCGAACAAAGAACCTTCTTTAAAATCAACAGTATCCATCCAAGACTCAATCGAATCTTCAGGATTTGCATCAAATAGAGGGGGGTTTGACCAATCAACAAGGTTTTCCTCACTTGAAGATTCGACAAAAAAAACCCTCTATAAATCCAACAGTATCAATCCAAGCATCAAAGGAATCATTAGAATTTGCCTTACCTTCGATCTCCGGAATTTCGATCCTCATGTCGACATCCCTCGAACGGTTAGCTGCATACTTATCATGAAGTCCATGATTTCTGGCCAAGGAATTAGCACCATTGTGATACTCCTCACCCTCGGAAGAAATATCCGAATCAGAACCCATAATCGGCGGTGTTCCCTCACGATTTTTGCGATTTCAAACTTGGAGTTGAAGTATTTGAATCTGTCTTCGTATCTCATCTATCTCGATATTGCGACGGCTTCGTTTGCGATGATGGTCATCTTCTTGGGGCTCCGCTACACGGCTGCTCCATCGACCACCTCGTCCACCATGAGCAGCGCTTCCTCGTTCATCCATTGATATACGAACCGGAGCTCTGATACCAAATAATGCCGAATAGGCTAGAGAATAGAATGACCGAACGAAAAGGACAAGAATCAGTTTCGAAAGCCAAAGCTTTTCTTTTCTATTTCATATAATCAAAGTCTACCTCAAAATAAAACCCTAACATTGTTTAAATACTAATCCCAAGAACATTCCAGAACCCTAATTAATAAATGATGAATTACAAAATAACCCTAATTAATATTTTAATAAAACCCTAAAAACCCATAAAACCATTCAAGCCCAAATCAAGCCCAACCACTTCCGGTGCATGTTCCTGACTTGGCCGCCTGCTGAGGTTCCCCCATCCGCCACCCAGGCGGGCGCTCGCCTGGGCTCCCCTGAGGCGCCCGCCCCACTTCCAGAAGGCCTCCTTTGTTTCGTTGTTGCTGCTCTGTTGTTGCTGCCTTCTGTCCTCATACTGCATCACTTTTTTAATTAGAATTCTCTTTCTTGTACTATATATATTTCAAGAGATCAATGAAAGACGCAAGCTTTGAAACCCTAATTATTCTTTTCTTTGTTATGTTGAATTGTCTTTGATTTAACACAACGTATTTAAGGAAGGTGTTTTACTAGCTTGTAACATGTTGAAATTGCAATACATCATGAAGTGGTCATGGGATTAAGATTGGGCTTAAACAGTACAATGGGTTCAATGGGCTTAGTGGGCCAAATAATTTAGGGTGGGCCACACGTGTTAAGGAGGGTAGATAACAATGAAGTTAACGATAAGTTATATTCTTCCTCAAATGGCGAGAATGTCGCTGTTGACTGAGAATGAGGCAGTTCTATGTCAAGCTTTGGTGAGAACTTTGGCGGATCATGCCTTGGAGTGGTTCTTAGCGCAGCCTAAAGACTCTATAACTGGGTATCAAGATTTCAAGGAGAAGTTCTTAGCGAGATTTAGTGCGTCGGGATCACAACCGGTGCAAAAAACAGAGTTGTGCAGCCTCAAGCAAAAAGATGGGGAGGGGATTGTGACTTTCATAGATAGGTTCATGGGAGTGGCAAATCAAGTCGCTGACATCAGCCAAGGCGAAATAATTATGTTGTATAATACCAGCTTACAGCCAGGTCACTTTAAGCAGGAGTTAGGAATGAGGTTGCCAAAAACTACAGGGGAATTGTATGAAAGAGTCAGGGGATTTTGCAGTGGAGCCAGAGTCAAGGCTAAGGGGGCTCAGGCGACGAATTCGGCGACCAAGAAAGTAATAAATGAGAGGGTGGAAATAATGCGAGATGATAGGAGAGGATCTGGCGGCAATAAGGGGGCAAGTCAAGCGAAAATAAGTGGAGGCCGTGGTGATGGACGTTCGGGGGGTCAGAGAGACTATAAGCCAAATACGTCCATTAAGTTTAGCCAATTGAACACTCCTATTAGCGAGATTATGAAGAAAGTGAACTTGCCCGAGCCTTTTCCCATTACACCAGGAACTGATGCGGCCAAAGACCAGAATAGTTATTGCGAGTTTCACAAGGAAAAGGGGCACAAGACTGATGATTGTTATAATTTGAGGAGATTGATTCAAGGGAGGATTGATAGGGGTTTCCTCCAGGAATATTTGGAGGAGAATGTGGGGCGAGATGATCAGTGGAGGCCGGAAAGAAATTTGGTTGATGTTATCCATGATCCATTGCCCAGTGTGTCCCAATTGAATAATCAAATTATGACTTTGACGCATATGTTTGAAGTTCCCCAGTTTCCCGCCAGCCAAGATAGAGTAATTAGTTTCTCCAGGCGAGAATTGGTTGTTACTAAAAGTCATGGGAGTCAGCCAATTATCATCTCGATGTATCCAGGCAATAATATTGTGCAGCGAGTTATGGTAGATTCTGGGGCAAGCAGGAATGTGCTTTACTATGATGCCTTTAAGAGGATGAATTATACGGAGGCCAATTTGGTGCCTCATAAGGGATACCTCGAGGGTTTTACCAATCATTCAGTTAAGGTTAAAGGTACGATTATGTTGGATGTTGAAATTGGTGAAGGAAAATTGGCGAGATGCGAGAATATTGAATTCATGGTGATCGACCTTGTATCTCCTTACAACGCTATAGTGGGGATCCCATTCATGTTAAGCTTTGAGATGGTTTTGTCAATTCCCCATCAAAGGGTGAAGTATCCCACATCCAATGGGATTGGATGTTTGAAGAGTGAGGCAGTCACAGTAGTAAGGAAGCAAAAGGAAATGCAGAAAGCTAAGATGGAGAGTACAATTTCCATGACTACCAAAGCTGATTCCAGCCAGTTGAAGATAAATATGGTCAACATTGTAGAGGTGGCAAACGGTGATTCTGATTGGGTCATAATGGACAGTATGAGAAATGGCACAGCTATGGTGGTGGCGGCGACAAGCCATGTTTCAGGATTGGCGGCATGGGAATTGGGAGGAGAGCGGGAAGTGAATGTATGTAATAGGCGGGAATCTGATTCTAAAGTTCTACGAGAATATGCGCATGAGGTGGCAAGAATGCGGGAATTTGATCCCGACATGGCTGAGCGAAAAGATGCTGAAGAAGGGAGTTACTTGGCAATGGAAATGGTTAATGCAGCACCTGGCCTGTGTTACACCAGGGTTATGAGGTTCATACAAATGGATGAGCCAAGAATTGAAGAGATTACGGAGGAGAATGTTGAAGTATCTATAGGTGAATTTGACGATGATTGTGAAACCATTGAGGTAGAAGATGCTCAAGGGTGGCCTACGGGGAATGTTTTTGCTGATCCCAGGAGGCCGATTGCCGCCAAAGCGAGAAAAAGGAAAAGGATAGAGGTTGAAACCCTGCAAGTGCGGGATGAGCCAGATATCAAGGCGGGAGAGGAGTTGGAGGAAGTATAAATTAATTGTTATTTCCCAGATTAGAAAGTGAAGATTGGCAAACAATTGTCGCGGGATGAACGGGAATGCTTGATTGAATTTTTCAAGGAAAATTTAGATGTTTTTGCCTGGAGGCCCGAAGATATGAGGGGAATTGACGAAAACGTAGCCTTGCATTGTTTGAACGCTGATCCTAATATAGATCCATTTAAGCAGAAGGTGAGGCATTTGTCGCCAGAAAAAGAGCTGGCCGTGATGGAGGAAGTGGAGAAGTTATTGAAAGCGGGGATAATTGAGAAGATTCAATACCCAGTCTGGTTGGCTTGTCCGGTGATGGTGTTGAAATCAAACAAGAAGTGGAGGATGTGTATTGATTTCACTGATTTGAATACGGCATGTCCCAAGGATTGCTATCCTTTGCCCAAGATTGATAAGTTGGTGGACTCCATTGCTGGTCACAAGGTGTTCAGTTTTATTGATGCTTATTCGGGATATCACCAAATCAAGATGGCGGAGGAAGATAAGGCAAAAACTGCGTTTAGGACTCCTATGGGAAATTTCTGTTACAGAATGACGCCGTTTGGCTTGAAGAATGCAGGGGCGACATACAAAGGATGGTAAATGAGGTGTTCAAGTCACAAATTGGGCGGAATATGGAAGCATACATTGATGATATGGTGATCAAATCCAAGGAGAATCACCATTTATTAGATCTGGCGGAAACCTTTAAGAATCTGAGAAGGAATTCCATGAAGCTGAATCCAAGTAAATGTACGTTTGGTGTTACGGTGGGAAAATTTCTGGGATTTTTGGTGAACAGGCGGGGAATTGAGGCCAACCCTGAAAAAATTCAGGCGTTGTTAGACATGTCGCCTCCAAAATCTATCCGCGAGATTCAGCGATTAAATGGGAGGATAATTGCGTTGGGAAGGTTTATTTCGAAGTCGGCGGAGAGGTGTTTGCCGTTTTTCAAGGCGTTAAAGGGTGGGAAGAAGTTTGAGTGGAGCGAGGAATGTGGAGTAGCTTTTGAAGAGATGAAAACTTATTTGGGGAAACCACCATTATTGAGTAGTCCTGTGGAGGGGGAAGAGTTGTTTGTTTATCTAGCAGCCTCTGACTATGCAGTTGCTGCCGTGTTTGTGAGGGAAGATAGAGGCATTCAAAAGCCTGTGTATTACGTTTCTAAGACTTTGAGCGAGATTGAGGCGAGATATTTTAATGCCGAGAAGTTGGCTTATGCATTGATGGTGGCGGCAAGGAAGTTGAGGGCTTATTTTGTCGCTCATACAATCGTTGTTTTAACTGATGCCCCTTTAAGAAAGATCTTGCAGCAGCCAGATTCCGCTGGAAGGTTGCTAAAGTGGTCAATTGAGCTGACGGAGTTTGACATTAGATACGAATCCCGCCGAGCTATTAAGGCGCAGGCATTGGCAGATTTCATTGCTGAGACCTCATTTACTAAGTCTCAGGCGGAAGTGGGTGAGGTGAGCGAGAAGAGGAAGGCGAAAAAGCGGGTTGTGCCAAACTTGATTGAAGAGAAGGAGAGGTCGGCAGATTGTTGGGTCCTACATGTAGATGGTTCGTTCGCGAAGGACAGAGGAGGAGCGGGAATGGTGTTGATGTCACCAGATGCGGAATGCGAGTATAAGAAGGCATTTAGGTTCAAGTTCCCAGTATCCAACAATCAGGCAAAGTATGAGGCATTGGTGGCGGGAATTGAATTTGCCCATGAAATTGGGATAAAAAGGATTGTGATTCATTCTGACTCTCAGCTCATTGCGAACCAAGTGCGGGGCGAGTACGGGGTGGCGAATTCATTTCTGATAAAATATTGTAACCTGGCGAGAAGCATTTTGAGCAGTTTTGAGTTTTGGGAGCTTGTGCAAATTGATAGGGCAGAGAATTCAAAGGCTGATGCATTGAGTAGATCGGCGGGAAGTGAGGCAAACCAGGACGCTGATGAGCCCCTGGTGGAGTATGTGGATATGCCGGCAATTGACAGGCCCATGGTCATGGAGATTGGTGAAACAGAGAGGAATTGGGTGACAGAGATGAAAGATTTTTTGAACAAGGGTGAATTGCTGCCTGATGAAGAAAAGGCTAAGCTAGTAAAGGTGACTTCTCCGCGATTTACAGTACAGGATGGGATCTTATATAGAAGATCTTTCTCAAAGCCATTGATGAGGTGTGTGGAGTCAGGAATGGTGGCAAAGGTTTTGTTTGAGATCCATGAAGGTGTTTGTGGTGGCCATCCAGGAGCGAGATCCCTGGCGGAGAAGGTTTTGTTCCATGGCTATTATTGGCCAAGTTTGAGGAAGGATGCGGAAGAGTATGTACGGAAATGCGAGAAGTGTCAAAGATTTGGAAATATCCCGCGGTAGCCAGCCACTGAGCAGACGCCGATTGTCGCGACTTGGCCCTTTGATATGTGGGGCATAGATCTGGTTGGGCCATTCCCAAAGGCCAAGGGAGGGTGCCACTATGTGGTTGTCGCCGTTGATTATTTTACAAAGTGGACGGAAGCGAAAGCCTTGGCAACGATAAGTGAAGATAATGTTATCAAGTTTGTTCAAGAAAACATTTGGTGTAGATATGGGTTGCCCAGGGCTATTATCTCTGATCATGGAACACAATTCGGGAAGAAATTTGCAGCGGAGTGCAAAAGGATGAATGTGAAGCATTGGATGTCGGCAGTATATAGGCCGCAGTGCAATGGGCAGGCTGAGGCGGCAAACAAGCAAATTATTGCTGCCTTGCACAAAAATTTGGAAGGAAGAGGCGGCGCATGGTTAGAAGAATTGCCAACGGTATTATGGTATGTCAGGACCACAATAAAGGGCTCAACTAGAGAAACAGCGTTTGCTTTGACTTATGGATCTGAGGCCATGGCGCCCGCCGAGATGGCACTGCCGGCATATCGGGTGACTTACTATGATGAAGCGAGAAATGGACAGCGACGATGCAACGACCTTGATTTGGTTTATGAGAGAAGGTTTCAAGCAAGAATGAGGATGGTGAATTATAAGCAAAGGATGAAGGCTCAATACGACAAGCGAGTAAACAAGAGGTCTTTCAATGTGGGTGACTGGGTGCTGAGAAGTGCTGAAGCTACGGGACCCAAGCCAGGCTTCACCATGTTGAATGAAAAATGGGAGGGGCCATTTTAGGTATCTAAAGTTATCCGGGAAGGGACGTATCAGTTAAGGAAGCAGGACGGCGAAGTGTTGAAGAATGCTTGGAGTGTCGATCATCTGAAGCGTTTTTTATCAATGAAGTTGTCGCAAGTTTTTGTGGTTATATCTTTTGATTTTTGCTCTAGATAACAAAAGTTATGTAACTTTTCTTGTGGGTCGTGTGTTTTGTTAACCTCACATTGACGGAAAAGTTAAGTAGAATTTGTCATTCTTGAATGATGTAACTTATGAATATGGTGGAAGAAGGATGGCAAGAATTACTCAGCGACATATTTTATTGTGATCGATATTTTTATAACAAATCTGACAAGTTTATTATTTTATGTTTCATAAAGCAGTGGACGGAGGAGCGAGATTTCGGAGGCGAAAAGTGACCGAGAAAATTTCCATTGAAGTTGATAAAGAAAGTAAACAAAGGGAGAGACCGCAGAGGCATGATGGTGAAAGCGAGAAGTAATTGTCGCTCGCCCTTGGACAAATGGATGCGGCGTCTTGGTTATAGACCAAGGCGCCAAATGGATGCGGCGTCTTGGTTAGAGACCAAGGCCCCAAATGGACGCGGCGTCTTGGTTAGAGACCAAGGCGCCAAATGTACGCGGCGTCATGGTTAGAGACCATGGCGCCAAATGGACGTGGCGTCTTGGTTAAAGACCAAGGCGCCAAATGGATGCGGCGTCTTAGTTAGAGACCAAGGCGACAAGTGGACGTGGTAACCCGAGGGGAGACCCAGGCTCCAAACCTCGTGACCTGGGGATGTTGTTGGCTCCAGGCACGTATGAAGGCAAAGGTGGTAGTTATAGTGATAATAAGGTCAGTTATGGTGGTTGTCGCTTAGGTAAGAAGAGCAAGGTGATACTTGTTGTCGCAGAGGCGGAATAAGTAAGTGAAAAGGATATGTATACAACGTGCCTAAGATTGTCGCATCAAATAGTTAGCGAGAATCTTCACTTGGGAGTGAGGCTGCCTAAAGACAAGCCTCAATTTTTTGAAGGGAGTAGTATGTATATAGAGATAGGAGGGGGAGATGCAATCTTCGATGAACTATCGAAGTAAAATCAGAAGTATCAAAAGAAAGGCATGCGACATAAAAAAGTTGTGATGCACAAAGATAGCTTTAGAAGCAGGTCATAAGAAGCAAGGCATTAGACAAAAGATCGCAACAGAGCGACAAGAAGATAATTACAAATTGTTGGGCACGAAGACCCACTATTGAAACTAAAGTAAATTGTTTGTGACAAAACATGGTTGCGAGAAATAAAAGACAAAATTAAATGCGGAAAGTAAATATTGTTTGTTACAAACCCAAAGTTAAAAATTTGGTGGCAATCACAAATTATAAGGATAAGTTCACTGGGCGTTGTAGGCAGCATTGAGAGCACCTTTGTTCTTTTGAGTCAAGTAGAACAGGGCGGGAATGATATTATCAGGGCGGGTATCAGGAACTGGCCAGGCAGCTTTGCCGAGAACGACATCCTCCGCAGCTAGTTGAATTAGCTCCTCCTCGCTGAAGGGCACCAGGGAATGACCTTTTCGACTCTTGTCGCTAAAGATTGTTTCAGAGCCCCATCTCGCTAGCATGGCGGGGGTAATGGCGGGATTGGCTTCTGCGGCTATTGTCCTTAAGGTATGAAGGATGGCATTATCAAATGCATCCATTTCAGCAATTTCAGCCTTGGATTTAGCCGTTTCCAGATCCTTTCTTAGTTTGGTCACTTGGTTGGCTTTGACAAAATCCTCATCTCTAAGCCGTTTGTTCTCGGCGTCAAGGTCAGCAAGTTTGGCAGCATCAGCTTTGTTCTTCTCGTTCTCGGCGACAAGTTGAACTAGCTTCTCTTCTGCCTCCTTGTTTTTCTTTTCTAGCTCCTCCAAGCGTGTTTTCCCTGCCATAAGGTCAGCCTCAGCTTTGGCTTTTTGGTCAGTTAACCTTTTAATTGTATCTTCCCACCGAGAGACCCTCCGCTTGTAAACATTTCTATCCTTCACACACCCAGCGAGATCTCCTTCCAAGGAAGAGCATTTATTGCTCAAGCCTAAAATAGTGCTGCTGAGCTGCGAGATATGAAGCGACAACAAAGTGTTAAGTGAAGAGTCAAATATTGAAGTGAATAATTAAGGACGAATGATTAAAACGAAAGGAAGGTGAGGATATCTCACCAAGGATAACTGAATTCCCGCGTGGAAGGCGGAATGAGAAGGATCCTCCCCTTCAACGTAAGCGACCTGATCTGCATCGCTTGCTCTTCTTAGGGAAGTAGAGCCCAATAAGCAAGAAACTGGTTCTAGCTGCTCATTATTAGCCCCTTTAGCTTGGGAACGTTGTTGGCCTCCTGACAGAGAGTCTTCATGCCCGCTTCATCCTCAGGAATCTTGAAACCTTCCTCGAGCCAGCTCGCGCGGCGGCGGGGAGTTGAGCGGGAAGGGGAAGGGTGAGTAGGAGAGGTAGTAGGGGCAGCATCATGAGTTTGAGTAGAGGGAGGCGGAGTATTGTTTCCCGCAGGATTGTTTGATTGAACTCCCTCATTCTCCACCCCCTGATGATCAAGAGGGGCGTCATCCTCAGCTTCATTATGGGGCTCATTTTCTTCTTCTTCTCTTTCTTCTTCTTCCTCTTCCTCTTCTTCCTCCTCATCAATCAAGCTGAAAGTTTCAGCTTGGCCTCCTTGAGCGGGAACAGAGGCAGCTTTGCGTTGTCGTTTCTGAGGGCGAGAAGTGGTAGCGGGAGCTCTCTTGCGAGATGCCTCAGTGATTATCCTCTCGTCTTCACCAGTAGTCGCGATTGGGATGGCGAGATCAGAGGCTTGGGCCCTTAGGCTTGCATTTCTGGCCAAGGCCAGGTGCTTGGCTTGCTGTTGCGACATTTCCTGGGCCAGCCTCTTCTGGTTCATGTCCATGGTCCTGTGCACTGCTAGAAGCAAGGAAAAATGTCAGCGGTAATAAAAAGTTGTAATTAATAAAGAAAGTAAAAAACAGCGGAAACCATACGTTGCACTTCTCGCATTACGGGACACATGTTTTGGCCGTTCTCGCAAACGGTGCAGTCTGTGCCAAATTTGCCGCCTGAGTGACGTTCCCAGCCAGGCCAAGATTCTGTAAAGGTGATGGCAACTCGCGGGGGCACTGGCGGGAAGTCGAAAGAAAGTCCCACTTGGCTGAGGAGGGAATGATCTGCAAGAATTTGTTGGATCGAGAACAGGGTCGGGGAAGGATCAGTGGTGCTGGCTTCGGCGAGAAGCCGGACCATGGTAGCTTTCAAACGTTTTTCATCCTCATCTAGGGACCATTTCTTGTCAATCTTAGGGTGGATCCCTTTCAAGTCCGTGGGAAGAGCCCACCCAATGCGGGAGACGATGAAGAGCGGGTCATTTTCCCAATTGTGGACTTTAGAGGGAAGGGGAGTGAGGATTTTTGGCTTTTTATACTTAAGTGACATCCTCAAATCATGGGTTTGTTTGTCCTTTTGTTGGTACCCAGTAAATAAATCCATAAGCAGATGAGTGGTGGGTTCTCGCCGAAGAGCGCGACAAATCGTAATAAAACATGTTAACACCCTTATCGCATTTGGGTGAAGATCGGCTATTGCCGCCTGAGCCTTGAAGAGAACAATGGAAATAAAGGGATCTATGGGAATCCTGAGCCCGGCATCTAGTTGGGATGGGAAAACTATGATGCCATCTTGTCTATGCCTAATCACGGATAGAGACATCTCGCCATCATAGGCGGCAATATGGTAGTCAAGATGATTGATGTTATACTTGGTGTGGTAAGGAGTTATGTGAGGATCTTGGAAAATGTGGGTTCCCGCTGCAGCTGAGGTGGAAGGGTTATTAGTCAAGGCTGAATTCCCGCCGGTTGAGGTTGAAGCACCAGGAGCTCCAGAGTGAGACATCTCGCCTGAATCAGAAGAAGAGATAACTTGTTTATAACGGTTCCTATTAGCTAAAGATCTCGCAACGAGAAAATTAGTATCACAGCTATCACACTACTAGAAAAAGACCTTTTACCGACGGAAATTTCCGTCGGTAATTCCACATTTCCGTCGGCAAATGGATATTACCGACGGAATTCGTCCGTCGGGTTTCGTCGGAAATAATTGGTTGGTAATACCGACGGACTAATTCCGCCGGAAAAACCGGCGGATTGTCCGCCGGAAAATCTGAAATTCCGCCGGGAACCGTCCGTCGGAAATGAGTAACGCAGCCGCCGGTTACTTAGGAGCAATTGCCGGAGGTTACCGATGGAAATATCCGTCGGTAAATAAAACCATTACCGACGGTTATAACCGTCGAAATACATAAAATTTACCGTCGGATATGTCCGTTGGAAATCTAAACCATAAACCGACGGATATATCCGTCGGTAAATGAAACCATTACCGACGGTTATAACCGTCGGAATCCATAAAATTTACCGTCGGATATGTCCGTCGGAAATCTAAACCATAAACCGACGGATATATCCGTCGGTAATGAGTTTTATTTTTTAAATTTTTATTATTTTCCGACGGATATTTCCGCCGGAAATCAGTATTATTTATTTTTTTTATTAATTTACCGACGGAAATTTCCGTCGGTAATCTGGCCAGATTTTTAAAAAAAAATCTGTTTTATTATTAAACCACCTGTAAAAGGCTGTAAACCTGTTCAAACAACCTGTTTTAAACAAATACAATTACAAACTACAAACACACACAAACAACCTGTTTCGCTTGTACATCAAATAAAATACATATGTTTGTCCAAATCAAGCGACAGGGGAAGGGGAAAGGGGAAACGGCCGGGGAAAGGGGAAACGGCCGGGGAAAGGGGAAACGGGAAACGGTCGGGGAAAGGGGAAATGGGGAAAGGGAAAGGGGAAATGGGAAAGGGGAAAAGGGAAGGGGAAACGGCCGGGGAAAAGGGGAAAGGGAAAGAGAAACTACATATGTTTGTTTGTTTGTTTAATTACATGTCAATAAAAAATCATGTTTAACAACCACGAGCGTTGCCGCTGCTGCTACCGCTACCACCACCATGCATGTATAAACCTATTAAGATATTAATTAAAAAACAATATATCAATATATATACAAATAAAAAGACAATAATAAAATGTAAACATTATATATATGACATTTACAATTAAATAATACTTACTGGCCACTGGGAGAGATAGATATTTCCATTTTTCCTTCCTCATTAATAATTGCGTCCAAATTAACCCGCCCGGATGGTTCACTACGTCCAGAACCAGAAGTAGATCCCCTCCCTCCCGTCCTTGGTGAAACAAGACGATGGACAAAACCCGCAACCTTCCCTCTCTTTGAACGATTGCCACCTCGACCCGACATATCTAAACTAGTATATTATATATGTAGACAGAAAATATTATCAAGTAGAACAAAATTTAAATAGTAGGAAGCATTCAAAATAATGACTACATGTCCAAGCAAATTATGGAGTAGGATGTTTGCAGCCAATATACACTATGTGAAAAGAGTCCCACTACCACCATCACTACTACTACCACCACCACTACGTACTACCACCACCACTATTACCACTACTACCACCACTACTACCACTACTATTACTAATACTACTACGTATACCACCACTACCACCACCACCACAAGCTGGAGTAGGATGTTTGCAGCCAATATACACTATGTGAAAAGAGTTCCACTACCACCATCACTACTACTACCACCACCACTACGTACTACCACCACCACTATTACCACTACTACCACCACTACTACCACTACTATTACTAATACTACTACGTAGAGAGAGAGAGGGTTTACATTTATAATGAGCTGGAGTGGAAAATATCAAGTTTGCACAAGCATTTGGCCCAAAGATTGAAACTTTGAAAGTAGATTTACTATTATAATAATTAATCAAAGTTTCAATCTTTGGGCCTAATGCTTGTGCAAAAAACTTGAGATTTTCCACTCCAGCATAACCCCATGGTAGTGGTTGTACGTGATAGTAGTGGGGTTGGCTTCTATCCCATCCCGAAATACACGTATGAATTGCAAATATCACTTTGTCTACTTGCTTTATAATCGAAAATCAAGAAATTTTGACAGCATAACCCCATGGTCTCCAAGTGCACGACGTAGACTAGGTCAATCAAACACTATCGATTAGAATCGACAGTGTGTAATCAACCATGTCTAGTATACACTCAGTGAACAATAGGATTAATGCAACCGAAATATTTCAACTATCGACTATTCAAGCAATTTTAATAGACAATAATGATATTTATATATATACATATATGTATATTTTTATTTTAATTTTAATTTTTATTGATTATTTTATTTTTTTATTTATTATTATTATATTTATGTCCATTATTATTATTATTATTTATTATTATTATTATTATTATTATTATTATTATTATTATTATTTTTTTTTACTAATTATTTATTTTTTTCCAACAACCTTTTCACACGATGACATTCAAATTAATGACTACATGTTCAAGTAAATTATGGAGTAAGATGTTTGCAGTTTGCATTTAAATAGTAGGAATCATTTATTGTCCAAATCATGAGATAGATGTAATATTACATAGCATGTAAAGAGTAACCAAGTAAAATTAAAAAT
The DNA here is from genome assembly GCA_022495995.1 of Adenophora triphylla var. japonica. NCBI lineage: Eukaryota > Viridiplantae > Streptophyta > Magnoliopsida > Asterales > Campanulaceae > Adenophora > Adenophora triphylla. Next base: position 102,580 of record JAFEMH010004984.1, on the reverse strand, counting down.
TATGAGATAGATATAATATTACAGTGATAAGTGATATAAAATGTAAACATTATATACAAAACATTATCTGAATTAAAACTAAACTGATTCATTCACTACAATCTTGATCACTATCACTACAAAATTCAATTTCTTCTTCACTAGTTTCCTCGTCGTCGTCTTCTTCCTCATCTTCATCATCGGACCCAGATATATACCCTTCTCCTTCCTCATCCTCCACATTGTCATCATCGATTTCATTGAAAGTGACTTCCTCCCCTAGTGGACGGGTGTTTTCGGCCATTAATGCTTCATCCTCGACATTATCATTCAAGGAAATAATCGGAGGTATAGGCATTTCCTCTTCCTGATAACAATCATTTAATGATGAATCAATATTTGAAGTAGACGTTTTTGCATGCAATGGTATATCAAAAGTGCTTCTTGCTTTGGTTTTCCATACGGCCCACCATCCGCTAGACTCTCTTCGTCGACGGGGGTAGGGGGTCATATACACCTGTTGTGCTTGAGATGCAAGAATGAACACATCATCACCATTATGCCTAGAAGAATGCTTTAAGTCAACGAGATCAAAAGTGCCATGTTTTGTAACGCCTCGCTCAGCGTCCCGCCACTCACAATTGAAAAGAACTACAGAATTTCCAAGCAAGTACTCCAATTCAATAACTTCTTTCAATATGCCATAATAATCGAGATTTCCCTTGAGATTGATCCCGCTATTCCAAGTAGATTTCGTTTGGCCATATTCTTCGATGTGGAATACGTAGCCATTGACAAAATATCCCTTATATACATTCACTCTTAAGGACGGACCGTGTGCTAATGGTTGTAATCTCGCAGCTTTTGCATCTCCAAGGTTGTTCAAAATCTAAATAAAAACACATAGATAGTAAAAAACTCATACTTCAAATTCTATTAAAAACATTGAATTAATGAATTGGCATTTACATAATTATTAAACCAGGAGGGAAATTCGTTGTCTGTCCTTATTGAAATCAATTCAGGCGCAATGTCTCCAGCCTGTTCTTCGAACATACTGCATTCAAGGAGAACATAAAGTTGCATAGTTCGTATTAACGTTATTAGGATTAACATTACTTAATAACAAATGAAGAATGCTTACTTCAAGTAGTCCTCGACCTCAGCACAGTTTAGGAGAATATAGAGTTTAGCCGCTTCTAATTCTTTTCTGCTTAGCATGCGCGTGCACTTTCTATTGCCAAGGAATCGACCGTGAGAAGAAAAAAAGCTGAAATTTTTCCATCGGGATCAGTGACTCCCCCATCATAATTGCGTCCCACTTTATTGAACCTTGTCTCAATGTCTGGGTGAAAATATGTTGAAACAAACGACATAATTTCGTCGACAATCAGATTCGAGACATAGATGCCTCAACTTTTGCTCTATTGCTCATTTTCTTTTTCAAACTCCCCAAAAATCGTTCAAATGGATACATCCATCTATGCAGAACAGGTCCTCCAAATCTAGCTTCATAAGCTAGGTGAATTGGTAAATGCTCCATTAAATCAAAGAAAGATGGCAGAAATATCTTTTCAAGCTTGCATATTGTCACCACAATGCTCTCTTCGAGTCTTTTCATATCCTCAACAAGAAGAGTGTTGGAAGTCAATGCTCTGAAGAATTCACTCCAGTGCATTAGGGCAACCCATATTTCATTAGGGAGAATGTCTCTAAATGCAATTGGTAGCAACCTATCCAATAATACGTGACAATCATGACTTTTCAACCCATATACCGTCCCTTCTTCCACATTCACACGATTGCCAATATTAGATGCATACCCATCGGGAAGTTTCAAATCTTTCAACCACTTTGCAGAACACGTTGCTTATCCTCTCTGACGTAACAAAGGGAGCGGTTGGTTTGAAATCTTTTCCATTAACTTTAGTAATGTTGAGATCTTTACGATCGGAAATCGCTTCAAGGTCTAGCCGACCCTTGTCGTGTCCTTCGTTGAGGCCTTAAAACTCATCAGCGTATTGAAAATATTGTCAAACACATTTTTTCAATATGCATGACATCAAGGTTATGTCTTATCAAGTTCGTCTTCCAATAAGGTAACTCCCAAAATATACTCTTTTTAATCCAGTTATGGTCTTTACCAAATCCGTCTGGTCTATCCTTTGAAAACATCTTTCCCCACCCGACATCAGACACCTCAGACACCTGCTCAAAAATATCCTCCCCACTCAGACGAGGAGGGGGGCCCCGATTCTCAACTCTATTTTTGGTGAAAGCATTCCTCTGTTTACGAAATGGATGGTCACTAGGAAGAAACCGTCGGTGGCAATCAAACCAACATCGCTTCTTGTAATGCTGAAGTGTGAATGCATCTGTATTTTCCATACAATACGGACAGGCCAATCTCCCATGTGTGCTCCATCCCGACATCATACCATAAGCAGGAAAGTCATTAATTGTCCACATCACTGCAGCCCTCATGTTAAAATTTTGCAACTTGAAAGCATCCCATGTCTGAACACCATCATTCCACAGTTGTTTGAGTTCATCCATCGGAGGTCGAAGATACACATCAATGTTTTTGCACGGATTCGAAGGCAGGGAATGAACAAACTCAAATACATATAAGGATCAGTCATACATAACCACGGGGAAGATTATACACCGTGACTATAACGAGCCAACATGAATAAGATTTTGCCCCTGGTCCAAATGGAGAAAACCCATCTGTACATATCCCCGACCTTATGTTTCTAGGATCCGCGGCAAAATCGGGGTAAGTGGCATCAAAATGTTTACATGCTTCACCGTCGAAGGATGAGTCATCACACCCTCTTCACGAGGACACTCTTTGTGTCAACGCATGGCTTCGAGCTTTCTTTCAATGCGTAAATTCGTTGCAACCCGGGAATTAGCGGCATATAACGTAGCTGCGCCCGAGGCACGTTTTTCTTGTGCTTGGCACTACCACGGCGTTGTGGCTTATACCTACTAAGTCCACATATTGAACATGTATCGAGGCCCTCATTTTCTTTATAAAAAAGCATGCACCGATTCTTGCAAGCATCAATTTTAACATACCCAAGACCGATCTGCCCACCAACTTTTTCGTCTCATAAAAATTGTGAACCATATTATTTTCTTCGGGTAGCATTCGTTGTCCCCATGACATTATACGATCGTAAGTATCTTTGGCTCATATTTGTATCGGCCTTGATAGTTAGAAGCTCGGTCACTTGCTCTAACACTTGTAGCCTTTGCACCTACATGAATTTTCTCATTTGCGAGTCCATTAAATCCATAAACTTCTTTGCAACGGGATTTGGTGCCTCTGTTGGATTAGGGTTCCAATCAAACTCTGGGCCGGCCGCATTTCGAACCATATCATCCAAACCGACAGACGGCTCCTCTTCATCAATCAAATGTTCGGGTTCCCTTGGCGGACCACTTGATACGATAGGATGATTGCGAACACTTGTTTCAACCACATAACGCTCCGTGCGCTACCCATACCTTGTAACCATCAACAAACCCTGCCTCTAAAACATGTTTCTTTACCCATCCAACACTCGGATATTTTCTATTCTTACACTTTTTACAAGGACACCTAATCTTATCACCACGCATGCACGGGGATGCGCTCTAGCAAACTCCACGAAATGTTCTAAACCTTCTAAGAATTGAGGTGCCGACACCCCTTCTACCGGGATTACTACGATTATCCATCCAACTACGATCTTCTCCAGGACATAATTAACTCCTGCATTTCATAATGTATTAACGGTTTAGATGTAATTAACGCATTACAATTCCCTAAATTTGGATTACAAACTTAAAAAGCAACAAGACATGTTTCTTTAGGTTTAGAATTGGGGTTGGCTTCTATCGCACACATCTATCACATTTTTTTAATTATTAATATTTTGAATAGTAATATTTAATTCTTTGTTGTAAAATATATCATTCCCTATGATGAAAGGACAATTCATGTCCATTAGGTTTAGAATTGGGTTGGCTTCTATCCCGTCCCGAAATACACGTATGAATTGCAAATATCACCTTGTCTACTTGCTTTATAATCGAAAATCAAGAAATTTCGGCGGCATAACCCCATGGTCTCCAAGTGCACGACGTAGACTAGGTCAATCAAACACTATCGATTAGAATCGACGGTGTGTAATCAACCATATATGTCTAGTATACACTCGAGAGAACATTAGGATTAATGCAACCGAAATATCTCAACTATCGACTATTCAAGCAATTTTAATAGACAATGATGATATTTACAAATCATATAATCGTGCATTTCAAGGCTGTCCACACGAGACAATTTAAGAATCGATGACTACATGTTGACCTCAACATGATAAGTTAAAGATTCTTAAACGGGTTTCTAAGCTTTTGTGTTTCAACGAGTCACAACGTCACGTCGTAACATTAATTTTTATTCATTACCGTAAAATGCATAATTTTACAATAATGAATTAACACACACATCTATCATAATATTTTGAATAATTTTAAATATTAATATTTAATTCTTTGTTGTAAAGTATATTATTCCCTATGATGAAAGGACAATTCATGTCCATTAAGTTTAGAATTGGGTTGGCTTCTATTCCATCCTGAAATACACATATGAATTGCAAATATCACCTTGTCTACTTGCTTTATAATCGAAAATCAAGAAATTTCGGCAGCATAACCCCATGGTCTCCAAGTGCACGACGTAGACTAGGTCAATCAAACACTATCGATTAGAATCGACAGTGTAATCAACCATATATGTCTAGTATACACTCAGAGAACAATAGGATTAATGCAACCAAAATATCTCAACTATCGACTATTCAAGCAATTTTAATAGACAATGATGATATTTACAAATCATATAATCGTGCATTTCAAGACTGTCCACACGGACAATTTAAGAATCGATGACTACATGTTGACCTCAACATGATAAGTTAAAGATTCTTAAACGGGTTTCTAAGCTTTTGTGTTTCAACCGTCACAACGTCACGTCGTAACATTAATTTTTATTCATTAGCGTAAAATGCATAATTTTACAATAATGAATTAACACACACATCTCTCATATTTTTTAAATTATTAATATTGTGAATAATTTGAAATATTAATTCTTTATTGTAAAATTTGAAATTTTACAATGATGAATTAAATTAACATTTATAAACAAGATAAGAGTCGTTCTCATCCACAACTATCAAAACCCAATCTCATCTTATACCAAGAAAGACGAGCAAACAAGTTCATTGCCGTTTGAGTCAACGATTTTTGTTTAATAAGAATTTTTTCGGTTTCACTTTGTCCTCCTCTCTAAGAATCTCAAGTGATGTTTGAGATCCTTAGAGAGAAAGAGACAGTGAAAAAAAAACTCTTATTAAACAGAAAATCCTTTACTCAAACGGTAATGAACTTGTTTACTCCATCTTCCTTGATCAAAGAAGACGAATTTTGATAGTGTGGGTGAAAAAAGGCTCTCATCTTATTTATATTTTAAATAGAGTTGTACCTCAATCTTATTTATATTTTTTTTGATACTTCCGTCTTCCCTAATCATTAAACAACACAATGTAATATTTTCAAACCAACCCATGCTACCTCCTTTGAATACGAGCACAATGAAACATCCTATAAGCTGTTATCAAGTTCATATCTCATAATCGGGATAAAGCCATAAATGGAAAATCATCATGATGTTGGGTCAAATATTTGTGTTCCACCTTCACCCTTATATAGTTACAATCAAAAATAAAATGTGAAAGGAAGGGTTGGAATTTATAATGAGAGTTGTTATACAGACCAGTAAAATTGTTGAATAAACCCGTATTACTAAACTTACTCATCAACACTATACACACCCACCCTCTTTCTTCGGATTAAAACCACCATTTTACGTAAGTAGATAGGATGAGTAGTATCAGGGTCCACACCCCGAAGTTTTGCCAAATACTAGTGTCCACCTTTTTATAGTTATAGTTGAAAATAAAAGATGTTAAAAGAAAGGTGGAAACAAATATTTGTCTAAACCTCTGTCACCGTAAATGTTATCGCGAAGTTCTAACATAAATTAAAATAAAAATGTGTTAGAAAAGAGCACAAATTTTCTCTCTGTTCTGATAGTAGTTTTCCTCAAATTATTATACACTACAATTACAAAATGAGCAAATATGTCACCACAATAACCTATATATTTTCACCTTATAACTAAAACTAAAGTATCAAACTGTAACGATTGAGAGAGAGAAAGCGAGAGAGAGAGAGATAACGTATCGGCGACGGAAACGGCGATGGAAAGAAACGGCGGCGACGGCGTGTTCTTCTTGGCGAATTGAGAGAGAGAGAGAGAGAGAGAAAGTGAGAGAGAGAAATCGAGTGAGAGAGAGAAAGCGATTGAGAGAGAGAAAGAAGACTTACCGGCGACGACGAGGCTCGGCGGCGACGACTTGGCATTGGCGACGTTAGGGTTCGCGAACACTGAGGGAGAACGAAGGAGTTCGTAATAAAAATGAAACGTAATTAAAAATGGGGAGGATACGCGTGTTTATATATGGATTTGTTACCGGCGGACAAGTCCGACGGTAATACCGACGGACTATGACCGCCGGTATTACCGACGGAAATATCGGCGGAATTCATCAATTACCGACGGACAAAACGGAATTTTAAAAAATAAATTCCCGGTAAATTAAAATAAATTTCCGTCGGTAAATGAGAATTTTCCGTCGGTAATTCCGTCGGTAATGCCCCTGTTTCTAGTAGTGTCAGAGTATGTGGGAGGGCCATAAAAGCGACAAAGGTGTTCGCAAAGTTCGCGGGGAGTGAAAAACGTTTTGGACATGGGGGCTGAGAAGTGAAGAAAACATTTACCCCTAATTTCTACGGCGGCTATGATGGCGGGATCTACCCTATTAATCCTTAAACAATTCACCAAGTCATCTCGTGGGATTCTCGCCCAAATACCCCTAGTTAAATAGTAAATGCCGCCAGTTTTTTGACATTGGCCATACCTAATTTGTCTAAGGCAATTCTTAAATCTAGTCATGGCGAGAAACAAAAACTTAAAGAAAACAAAGGAAATTAAAGATCAAGGAAATTACCTGAAAAATATGAAGGATCGTTGATGAAATCGAATATTGATCGAAGGTTCGCCGGAATATCTAAAGTACGACCGAAGGGTTTACTTTCTAGGGTGGTTAGATGGAGGAATCAGACTAAAAAGTGGCTATTTTTGGGTGGAATGCAAGGGAGAGAAAGAATCAAGTCACTGGAACGAAGAAGATTGAATGAGAGAACGGTAGCAAGTTCGTCAGAGTAAGTACTAAGGTTGCCGAAAATCACTAGGGGGTTTTTGGATCAGAAGGACGAAAAAGGTAAATGGGGAGGGGGAGGTTATTTATATGGGGGAAATACTAAAGGGTTTTTGGGGAAACAGTTAAAATTAATTGGCTCCTAAAAATTTTAAATTTTCCCCCATTTAATGATTTCAAATTTCAAAGCGTCTTTTCATATGTCACATCACAGCCGTCAAAAGTGGAAGGTTTCTGGTGGTGACACGTGGCTTACAGGTGTCAATTTCTCCAGATATCTCGCGAATAGGGTTGTATTCATGCGGGAAGTGGCGAGAAGTTTAAATTTCTCGCCTGGAACATGAATGATCCAGGTCTCGAAATTGGGGGCTACTGAAGTGGTCATGGGATAAAGATTGGGCTTAAACAGTACAATGGGTTCAATGGGCTTAGTGGGTCAAATAATTTAGGGTGGGCCACACGTGTTAAGGAGGGTAGATAACAATGAAGTTAAAGATAAGTTATATTCTTCCTCAAATGGCGAGATTTTGTAGTATGCGACAAGGTCGTGGGTTAGAGCAAGAATAGCCTATAGGCGGGAAGTACAAGTGGCGAGAAGGCAACCTAGTATCCCTTGACTTTGGGCGACAAGTGGGGAGGTTAGATTAGGCGACTATATGTGCATTATTCCTTTAGCGGGATTGTCGCCAGGCGACAAGCGTGACTGGAAGATAATAAGTGACTGGGACGTTGCCACATGGACACCCCCCATAACAGTCAACAGTGTGGAATGATGGGGAGAACAGTATTTTCTTACCAACTTTGTGAGTAGTTGGCCCAAAAAGCATGGATGACTGACACGTGTCCTTTAGGGGCATGGCTTACTTTGTGACATGGTATAAAAACATGAGTGCTGAATTATTATGTAAGTTTTTACTCTCTCCCTAAGCCCTCTCTCTCTCTCTCTCTCTCTACAATTATCTATATTAACTTTCTCTTTATTCCCACAACCAAGACGGATCCTCACGCCGGAGGGGTTTTACCGGAGCCACCCCCGGTTTAGTTCACCCTTGTTTATTTGTGTGTAGGGGTTCAAGCTGTCTATATCCCAAGAAGACCAGCCAGAGTGTCCTCTTGAACAGCTGTAGATTCAGCTCTTGTGCTGCACTTTTTCTTGTGTAGCATCACATCACTTTCGTTGTTTGGAAATGGCACATTTATTTTTGAACGAAACAAAATGGAAAGTGCAATATTTATTATGGGAAAGAAAGAGTATTTTGGAAGTAATATGTTATGATGAGCCAGAAAACGAATTTGGTTTGGATTATGCATTGATGACATCGAAGAGCAAACAAAAGCTAAAAGCAGCAGTACAAAAAGGCTCCGAGGTATGATAAAGCATTGATATGCAGGTGGTGTTATACATTGTCAGGAGATTACTTTTTTTTTTTTTTTTTATAAAGAAGGGGATCAACACATTTCACCGCTTTCCTTTTTTTTTTCCTCTTATTTAAAAGAAGGGGATTAACACATTTCACCGCTCCCCCTTGATGCACTTCACAGAGGCGCCTAGCTATGCTAGGGAGGGCAATGTCATTCCCTCTAACCACTGGTGGGGAAATCGAACCCATGACCTCCAGGTTGGAAGCCATGAACTCTAACCATCAGGCTAAGACCCCGCGTGCTCAGGAGATTACTTTTATCATTATGGGAGCTTGGTCGATTGTCCATCCTGCCCTCCCTCCCACTTGAGAAGGAGGGGGTGTTGTACATTGTCGGGAGATTATTTGCCATTTTAGGCAACTCTATTTTGATATTGTGTGATGGTATGCGCTTCTAATTTTATATTTAGGCTTGTATATATAGCATTGTTATTGTTCTTATAGATATAAATATGTATTCCCTTTCATATCATAGTAATGTGCAAAACACACATTTTGGTCGTTCTATTTGCTTTAAATTGTGAATGAAATTTGTTATATTTGCAACAGTTACTCGTTTACTTCACTTTTTTTTCTACCCAATTATCTATACTCATTTTTTTTCACGTTTTTCCTTAATCTTTATGTCAAACCCAATTATGCATATTACTATTGAAACGGGGAGTATACGTTATCTTTTAATAAGACCATTTTGTAGGCTTGAATCCGGTTGTTGGCTGTGCAGAAGGAAACCGTCACAGGTGACTGATGGAACCCACCCTGTAACAGTTTCTGCACAAAATGTTCAACAGCTAAAGCTATGGAAACAGGGGAACCTATACTTAAACTACTCCCTCCCCTCCGCCCTTTTTTTCGTCTGTTGTTCCAGTTTAATATTCTTAGTTGTTTTATTACTTAAAATGGACAATGGAACCCACTTGTCATCATTACAATAAAAACTCGCTACACACTTTCTCTCTCATACTTTACTTTTCATATTCACAACATTTATTTTTTCTTAATATTTGTGTTAAGTCAAACAAACTAAGAACATTAAATCAGGACGAAAGAAATAATTATTATTCAATCAATTATTTGACATTTGTTTCTCATTTTTCTGTTCTCGCTACTCTATTGGTTGCAGTAGAAAAGAAGAATTCAAGCATTCCAGAGACAGATTGAAGCAGGTCTACATCTGACTATTAAGGTACTTGGACTTCAAGTGCTACTCCTTCCGTCCCATGTCTTACTTTACTTTTTAGCTTTTTAGTCTTTCCATTTATTTTTGGAAAATTTATTTCTAAACTTTTTAGTCTTTCCATTTTAAGACTTTTATTGTTTTATTATTATTATTTTTTTTTTTTTTTTTTTTGAGGCTTACCCATCTCGAGTCAAACCCCTTTTTTGTGTAAGTCAATTTTTTGTATAAATGAACAATTGTACTTACCCGCTACACTTACTACAACAACTCAAAATAACAGTTCACTTACTATTTTCTACCAATTTTCTCTTTCTTACTTTACTTTTCACACTCACTAACATTTTCTTTTTCTTAATTACCGTGAATTCAAAAGATTAGTTTGGGACAGAGGGCAGTACTAATTAGTTGTTCTCACTGATATACTGCATACTCCCTTTAGCTCCACCTCAAACCATACTTATTTCTCTTATCTTAAATTGTAATATACTTATTTTTCTTTCCTTGACAATGTAAGGAAAAAGGTTCACTAAATACAGGTATAAATGATCAAATTAGCCAACCCCTATTGCATAATAAATAACCTTTGTACAATCACAAAAAAAAAAAAAAAAAAAAAAAAAAAAAAAAAGAGGTTTCAGCAGACCCTAAAAGTCATCCTAAATTCAAACACATCATGTCAGAAAGCCGCGTGTGATTGCATAACTTGCTTAACCCCGGTTAACAGGCCTTTGAACATAAGATTTGTTAGGGTCTTCTGTCTTGAGCTTGGGGGGGCGTAGTTCTCCCTTCTTAACCTGCATGAACACATTTTGAGATTTGTTCACCACCTCTAATAGTTTACTACTCCGTCCGTCCCGAAAAGATGTTCACTTTTTTTTTGTTACTTTGAATGAACTTTGAACAATAAATTTGGGTTAATTTAATCATCCTAATGAAAATCTAAAATTTGTTATTCGTAGTGTTTATAACGGGGTATTAATAACCATTTTTAGATTTTCATTTGGATCATTAGATTAACCTTAAAATTATTGCTCAAAACTCATTCAAAGTAACAAAGAAAAAAGTGAACATCATTCCGGGACGGAGCCACGGAGGGAGTACTAGCAACTATGGTTTGTTTATTTGTTTGTTTGTTTTCTTCTATATACCAGAACATACTAACATCACATTATCATACCTTCTTTCCCCCCTTCATGAAGTCTCTCCAACTGGAAACCTGATACAAGAAAAGGAAGTAATATGAAATCCAGAGTCAGATAGTGCTCTTGTATTCTAAAAAGTCAAATCAACTGACACCAACTCACAGGAGACTAAAAGAGTAAATACTGTCTATGTAAGGGGAGGGGGGGGGGGGACTCCACTCACTCCTGTCCGTTTGAGAAATTTCCCTGTATACTATGGAGCTCAATTCTTATGGGGTAAGAGGTAATTCCCAGCGTACACACCCACCCACACACAATGGGAACTGTCTCAAGTACGGCTGAAGGAAATTATACTCCCTCCGTCCCCCGCCCGATGCTTCACCATTTTGGTGAAGCACGTAAATTAAGAAAAGTGATAGAGTGGAAGAAGGGTTGTGAGAGGGAAGAAGTGAGTGGATCTGACAAGTGGGGCCCACAATTTAAATATGTGAGAGGGAAAGTTAGTGGATATGACAAGTGGGCCCCACAATTTAAGTATGTGAGAGGAAAAAGTGAGTGGGGTTGACAAATGGGGCCCACATTTATTACCATTTTAGGAAAGGTGAAGCTTCTACCGGGACACCCATTTGGGTAAAAGGTAAAGCTTCGGACGGGACGGAGGGAGTATTTTAAAAAAAAAAAAATACTCAACAATGACTTGTTATTTTCTGGCCTATACAAGCCATCTTCAATATGTGAATAAAGTTTGGGTGCTTGACAAGTAGGATTGTTACTTCCCGGCTTCTAGTAGCCAAACCAACATACAAGCACGTGGGGTCTTAGCCTGATGGTTAGGATTCATGGCTTCCAACCTGGAGGTCATGGGTTCGATTCCCCCACCAGTGGTTAGAGGGAATGACATTGCCCTCCCTAGCATAGCTAGGCGCCTCTGTGAAGTGCATCAAGGGGGGAGCGGTGAAATGTGTTGATCCCCTTCTTTTTATAAAGAAAAAAGAAAAAAAAAAAAAACCAACATACAAGAGAGTCTTAATTGCAGAGTAAGTAGTGTACTTTTTTACTTCTACATATGTCATCGTGTATGCATGACACATAAAATTTAGTAAGAGGGAATGAGTATGAATCATGGCATCTAAATAAGTCTCCCTTCATAGACTGTGGTGCGTATCATGTTCCATATTTAGATCAAGCAGATATTGTGCTTCCATATCATCTAAAATTTCTAACCAAGGCTAGAGATTTTAGCAAAGGGATTCAAGAGTAGATGAAGATGGCCAATTTCACCAAGCTTTCTTTAGAGATATTGGTGGCTTGACTTGAAGATAAAGGCTAACTGTGCCTCTTTATCGTACTCCTTCTGTCCCAGTTTTTAGAATAGTATGAAGATAATCCAAACAAGTGTGGCAGGGCTTTGCGCATTTCCACCCTCCCCCTTCATTACATTAGAGATGAAGCTGCCCACCACGATAGTAGGTGTTGGCCTAGGACCTAATAGAGGGCTTGCCATATCATACTGATAACACAGCTCAAACTTACAGAAGGGGCAATGATAAAGAACTTAGGGAATATCAAGACATCTAACAGAATAAACTTGGATCTACGCGAACTCCAAGTATGAATGGATATCAAGGAAATGTCATCTGGGAAGCAGGATAACATTAACTAGCTTCCAGCTAACATGACAATCCTAGTGGTCTCATGGACCCAAAGCCATTCTCTTCAGAAGAACCGCTGGCTGGATCGAGAAAGAACCGCTGATTTGCCAGGTGGGCATTCTGACTGCATATATCCCCTTATCTTATTTGGGACAGTGACAAATAATAGGATTATGCACCTTAAAGATTCTGCTTTCTGCTTGCATCATCTTCCTACTATCCAGAGGTGTGTGATAGTTACATTCCCTGTGTATCAAATACTTCCATTCTCCCCTCTCTAGCTAATGCGGACCTTCATCATTCTCTCAGCTTATTGGCTTTTACCTCCCTTCTCATCAAGTGGTCAATAGTGTCTGTTATCATGGTCTTAATGCAGCACTACTGCATGCGTACATGTACTCGTACAAAATCTACCCTTCAATAAATAATCAACACATATCTAATGTACCCTGCAGCAGAAAGTATCAGTACCAAAGCTAAGCTGAAAGAAGGCTAAAGACAAACCCTGTTTTCTCTCGTTCCTTCCCACTGTTCCTCATGCTCACGTTTTCTTTTCCACATTTCTTTTGATTCTTCCTCATCCTTCTTTAATCGACCTTCTTCCTCTGATATCTATAGAACCAAAAGCAAGCAGAAGGTTAATGGAAAATTCGAAACTTGAACAAATAAACAAAATACTTCCTCCGCTCCATGTAAAGAGTCCACGTTTGAAATGAAGTTATTGACTTTGTACTTTCACGTCCATGTATTTCTTATTTTCTACAATATGCAAGAAAACTATCATATCGTGAAAATAGAAGAATTTTTTGAGAAAAAAAAATAATGCTTAATTTTTCAAGTGGACTCTTCCCTTAGAATGGAAGATCCAAAAAAAGTAGTGGACTCTTAACGTGGATCAGAGAGAATGTAAAATAGGAAGATGATATGTTAAAGCATACTCTCATCTGCATTTTCCTCCGCCGCCATTCTTGGTCAGTTAACAGTTCTCGAACCTTCAATTTTAGCTGCTGCTGAAATTCCTCTGATTTTTCATATTCTTGCTCGTACTTTCCCTGATATAAAATGAATGTGACTATAAGATACAACCCAGGGCTAGGGAACCTACAAGACGATTCTCTGGAGAACAAACATTGCAGGATATACCCAAATTTGAAAGCCACATGAGGTGTGTTGGAAAAAATGGCCAGGTGGAATCCACTAACTATGGAAACCAATAACTTGGGTGCATTATCATTCCATAAACTTCATGGAATATCTAAAATTGGATATGTGAATATGTAACAAGCATTGGTAGGTAAATAGCAATGCTTCTCTCAAATGATACTTTTGTTCCAGCTTATAATCTACTACTCAAAACACCGAAAAGGAGAAGAAAATATGCCAAGCAACTAGCAACTCATTTCAGAAACAAATTAGTACTTCCTGCCTAAATGAATGTCGAAAAAATATTCAAATTTGCTCTTGATCAAGAGCAAATTTGAAAAAAAAAAATCGACATTCGTTTAGGGAAGGAGGGTGTGAATGCTTTCCACCTCAATACTTCTATGACTTAAGCATAAATCAAATCCCTAGGTCTTCACACATGCAACCAAATGTAACGTGCAGAATTGGAGACCTTTTAGTGTTTAGTCAACGAGCGGACAGAGTGCTGCAGGCAGATACAAGGACCAAATACCTTCCTACATATGTATGCTTGTCTTACATTAGGAACCACTCTGCACTTCACAAGTAGTTTTCAAATACCTCCTTTTTCTTTATTGTTTAATTAGTTAGTTCAATTTGACAATAATACAATGTGATTTGACTGTGTTAATGGTTATAGTTTCACACATCATTTTCGTATTTGAAGAAAATAGAAAGTTTTGGAATTCAGCTTGACAGACAGATTTTATATGCTGAATTGAAACATATATTTCTTACTCATCTAGAATGATTTATGCTTTCATTTTTCTTTCAGTAAATAGAATAAGGAGTCTATTTTCGGCCTGCTAAATTTCATATTTTTATCACCTATGTAGAGATAATATTTGTGGTGGAATTCAGCTTGACAGACAGATTTTATATGCTGAATCGAAACATATATTTCTTACTCATCTAGAATGATTTATGCTTCATTTTTCTTTCAGTAAATAAAATAAGGAGTCTATTTTCGGCCTGCTAAATTTCATATTTTTATCACCTATGTAGAGATAATATTTGTGGTGGAAGTTGTTCTGTTTTTTTTTTTTTTCTGTTTTGAATCAGTCCTAAGAAACTGAACATAACTTACTCAAATCTCAGTGTCTGAAAGCCCAAGATACCTATTTTTATTAGAAAATAATTTCATCTAATTTCAGAGAAAAGTCCAAGATACCATTTTGAAAGCAATTTCAAAATCTAACAAATGAAAATGAAATCAGATAAATATAACTTCTGGGTTGTAACTTATGAAGGTTCAAAGCTATGAAGCACGGATACGGGGGTACGGCAATCTGTCTAAGTCTGAAAATGTAGGATACTGTACGGCAAGGATACAATGATAAATAAATACAAAAATAAAGATAAATACTCCCTTCATCCGTCCCACTAAAAGTTACACTTTTTGCAATTTTGAAGTCCCACTAAAAATTACACTTTTCTAAAATGGAAACTTTTAAAATACTTCTTTATTAAATGGTACCCACTTGCTACTCAATAACTATCCACTTACTATTCCTACCCCACTTTCTCTCTCCTATCTCACTTTTCATACTCACAACAGTAACACCACTTGCACTTTTTCTTAATCTCCATGCTTGAATTTTTGTTTATATGTTACATGTATATTTCTATATTTTTTCTAATATTTACTAATTTTTAATTCTATTTTTCCGCCTTGCTCGCCTTTTTGCCGCCTCGCCTTTCGCCTTTAACGACTATGCAATTTACGCATCAAAGTGATTTTCAGAATTCATACTAAATGGGTGAGTGTTGTGAAAAGCAATATCGTGAAACAGGAGTATTGAGATTGAAGAGCAACTGATCGTCTCTTCGTTTTCTTAACTCGTATGCGAAGGTGATTAGATTAAGGCAAGTTCTGAAATTAATTGTCGTCAAATTTCTAGGTATTCCAATAAATCTAAGGGCCACTTCCTAGAACCCCTCGAAGAGATTGAAGAGCAACCGATCATCTCTTCGTTTTCTTAACTCGCATGCGAAGGTGATTAGATTAAGGCAAGTTCTGAAATTAATTGTCGTCAAATTTCTAGGTATTCCAATAAATCTAAGGGCCACTTCCTCTAGAACCCCTCAGGCGAGATTTAAATTCAATGCAGGACACATCAGATTCAAAATATCAGACACCCCTCGCTGAAAAAAAGACTGAACTGTCCTGCTATCCAAAATCTCGCCGCCTCTTATAACCCGATATATAAGCACGCCTCTAATAATTAAAGTATAAGAGTCACTTTTTCACAAAAATAAAATAAAAATTTTAATATTTTATTAATATTGACTCTCATATTCGGCCAAACAAGAATCAACTCTTATAACTAACTTATAAGACTAATTCATCTCTTATAATTCAAGCTTATGAGACAATTTTTTCAACTAAAAATCAAAATTTCAATAGTAACAAATTAGTATCATAATTTATACATTACAACTTTTATAAGTGACATATAAGACTACTTCGTTTTTATAATTGACTTATAAGACAATTTTTCTACCAAAAATTTCAATAATAACAACAATTTAATCACATAATTTACACATTACAACTATTATAAGTGAATTATAATAAAAAATTTCAATAATAACAAAGAATTAATCTCATAATTTACATATTACAACTCTTATATCTCTTATATCTAAATTATAAGACCAAATTGCCTTTTATAACTAATTTGTCTCTTATAATTGATTTGAAATTTAAATGAATTTTGGTGAATTTATAGGATTCCTATTTATTTTCTTACATCGCAGCATTTCTCTAAACTTCCATAATTTTATTTCCTCATTAGGCATTTTCAATGATGATTAAGCATCTTCACTTTGCTCAATCACCACAAAAGTTGTGCATTATGGACAGAAATAGAGATAGACCTAAAGCAAACACCCGGTGTAAGAAAATGATTTTCAGAAATTTGTATTAAATCATAAACACATCTCTGAAAGCACCTCACATGCAAAACAATTATTGATTCAATTTCAAATAAAAAAACTTTTTCCACCTCTATCCATTTTCAGTCTTCTCATCCATTATCCATTCTTTTTCGTACTCTCAAGTTTACTTTGCTATCTTGCTATAATAGGGCAAACCACTGCGCGCCAGCGCCCCGCCAACGGGGGGTTGGAGAGGGAACCATTTGCTAGAGCCTTCCCTCGACACCGCGCAGGCCGTTCGCCAAGGTTCGAACCCGGGCGATCTTACGGTCACCAAAGGAGCAACTTAAACTGCTGCGCTAAGGCTCGCCCTCACTCTCTGCCACTCGTCATAATAAGGAAAAAAATTATAAAAGTAAATCACTATTATAACCGGCATAAACAAATAGAACATTGAAATGAAAGGGCAGGATAAAACTTAAACAAAACTAGATCTGAGGTTCGCCGGAGAAGAGCAATCGGATCTGAGGCGATAGGCAGCCAAATCTGAGACGATTTTGTTGTTTCAAGTATAGAGAGAAAAGAGCCTGAGAAACGGAGGAGAAGACGGCCGGAGTTAGAGAAAATTCGGCGATCGGGATAGTGAGAGATCCGCCAGGTTGAGGGCAACGGCGGTGAGAAGAGTCGGAGAAGAGAGACCAGCCAGTGGCGTGGTTAAAATGGAGAAGTTCACCAAAGACGGAGAGGAGACGGAGAAGAAGGGGGAAGGGGACCGGTAGAAGGGAGAGAGAAAGAGCGTTTGGGTAGGGTGTGTTTCTCGAGAGAGAGAGAGTGAAGATAAAAAATGAGGAGAGAGGGAGGGAATTTGGGGTTTTATCCGAAGGGAGCCTAAGTGTGGGGAATTATAATTAGGTTGAACTCTTTATTTGAAATTTACAAAAGATCACTCTTTAAAATGGAATAAAATCAACACGCGGGCCCTTGGAGAATTTTTCCTAAATCTAACCTTTAGTAAAATTTGTAAACAGGTCGATAAATTAAAAAATTGCCATTTTGCCGTATCCAATAATTAGTGCGAATTTTCCATGTCTCGATAGTTATGACTTCGCAAATCGAACACAATATCTACAAATCGGATATCGATTTGTAGAAAATGTCGAGTAGAATTCAACACTTCCATAATACGAGAATTATTAATTAAAGAAGGAATAAGAATTTGGGACGTAAGAATGAGAATTTAGACCGAGAAAGGAGAGAGAATAGTAGAGAGAGAAAGTAGATGAGAGAGAAATGTAAATTGGGGAAGAAGCATGTATCTCATTTCACATGTGTCCCCTTACAAACCTTTCCCTATTTGTAGAACAACTTACTACACGACAAAACAAATAACGAGAAAGGAAATGAAGCACCCAAAACGACATCGTGACCTTTTCTAATTAAAACGACGACGTACCCCTTATACTAAAACGATGCCACTTTGTTATTTGAAATAACTACCACTAACGGCATAAACCAACGGTCACCCCCAAATTAACCAGAACCCTAAATCATAACATCCCACCTTCCTTCAATCAATCCTTGTCTGTCTCAAGGATTGAAATGGGGAAAATTGGCTGCAATTACCGGCCAATCCTCCCATGTCGCGTCTTCAGGTAGCGAATTGGCCCATTAAATAAGAACTTGGGAAGCTGGGCGACCATCTTTCTTGATTAAACGACGATCTAGAATGGCAAGTGGTTCTACCAGAAATTTACCATAATCGCCTGTAGCTGTGGCTGGTAGTGAGTTCTGTGTTACTGGAACATCACCAATCCTTCTCTTGAGTAGGGAAACGTGGAATATTTGATGTATTTTAGAAGTGGGTGGCAAATCCAACTCAGTACGATTAGGGACCGCCATTTGCTTCATTCTTGCTTCAAATAGCCAATAAATTATCTCTCAAAGAACCTAACACGGGCATTCCCGTCCCCGACGAATTCCCCACCGCATCCACCTCGCATCGCTCATGATTGAATAAAGATTGAAGAGGAGGGTACTACGAAGAGCTTCAAAGTGGGGGTTATGCTTTAGTGGCAATGGGGTGATT
The DNA here is from genome assembly GCA_022495995.1 of Adenophora triphylla var. japonica. Classification (NCBI taxonomy): domain Eukaryota; kingdom Viridiplantae; phylum Streptophyta; class Magnoliopsida; order Asterales; family Campanulaceae; genus Adenophora; species Adenophora triphylla. Next base: position 83,718 of record JAFEMH010004984.1, on the reverse strand, counting down.
ACCGTTGTACCACCACTCAACTAAACTTAGCTATCGGAACACCGTCAGATTACGACTACCGACCGTCCCAAAATAGTGTTCCAAGCATGTATTAAGCCTTTTCGCCATTCATCTGGCCTAGTCTCGAGGGTGATAGCAGTGAATGAGTAAGTACCCGTAAGCTTCGAACAAGCCTTCCGCTGTAATCGACCGAGGAAGATTGAGTCTCTGTCTGTCAGAGGTAATAGTGACAAGTAGCCCATGAAGTTTATAAACTTGATCAAAGAAAGTCTTGGCTACCCCACTGTGCACGTAAGGGTACTTCAAAGGAATAAAATGCCCGTACATTTCGTAAGTCTCCGTCAACTACAACCAAGATGGAATTCCATTGCTTGAAAGGGGCAACCCTTAAACAAAGTCCACGGCAATATTATTCCAAGGTTGTTGAGGTATCGTGCGGTCAAGTAGTCCAGTGGGTACGCACATTTTCACTTTCAGACGCCGGCAAACATCACATGGCCCAATCCACTTTTTAACATCTTCCTTCATGTACGGCCGATAGAAATATCGAGCAACTCTTTTACAAGTACCAAAGATACCTGGAGCGACCTCCCAAGGGCGTAGTGTGCGCTCCTCCACAATCTTTTGCCTTAAATCAGCTGTTATACCATATGTAAATTTTCCCTTCCCACCTTAATAGCCTACGCCAGAAGTGAACTTCGAAAATCTCAAGGTCGACAACTAGCCCTTCCATTACCTTTTAAACCTCCCGATCCCCTTCCATAACGGTGAGCACTGGGTCACCCATCGTGTGAATCACGTAAACGGCAAGAATCTTAACTTCATTATTGCCTCTACGCGCTCTGTAGAGCGAATCTGCAGCCTCATTATCCACTCCTTTCTTATAACCGATAGGTAATCGAATCCCAATAGTTTTGAAATCCACCTCCGTTGTAACTCCACTAATCACCTTCGCTTCAATTAAATGTTTCAAACTCTCACGGTCCTGCTTTGATCACAAAGGGACGACCATACAAATAATGTCTTCACTTTTCCACAAAGAAAAACCACTAAAACCACTGCCAATAACTCTTTTTCATAAGTTGATAAGCCTAAATGTTTGGGACCCAAGGCCTTGCTTAGATAGGCAATAGGCATACACTCCTGCATAAATGCTACTCCAATTCCTCCAAAATAAGCATCAGTCTCCACAATAAAGGTTTGTTGAAATAAGGCATAGCTAAGATAGGTAATATAGTCATGGCTTGCTTGAGCTTCTCAAAAGCTAGGGTAGCCTCTGAATTCCATTGGAACCCTCCTTTCTGCAGCAGTCTTGTCAAAGGCTTGCTAATAACACCATAATATCTTACAAACTTCCTATAATACCCTGTAATACTGTAATAGCCTGTAAGACCAAGAAATCCCCTTACTCCCTTCACATTTGTTGGAATTGGTCATTCTATCATACACTTGATCTTGTTAGGGTCAGTAGCTACTCCCCTTCTGTCAATTATGTGCCCCAGATATTCCACCTCCTTTTGGCCAAAAAAACACTTGCTTTTCTTAACAAAAAGCTAATAGGTTCTTAATTGGAACAAGACCTGCCTTAAATGATCAATGTGGGACTCGCTATAGAGGATATCATCAAAAAATACCAAAGAAAATCTTCCTCATAAAAGCAAAGAAACACATTGTTCATTAGGTCTTGAAATGTGGCCGGTGCATTTGTTAACCCAAATGGCATGACCTTAAGCTCAAAATGGCCATGGTGGGTTCTAAAGGCAGTCTTTAGGATGTCCTTCTCCTTGACCCTAATTTGGTGGTATCCAAATCTTAAATCCATCTTGGTAAAGTATTGAGAACCATGCAATTCATCCAACAGCTCATCAATGATGGGAATGGGGAACTTATCCTTATTGTCATACTATTTAATTCTCTATACACATCCTCCAAGATCCATCCTTCTTCTTGACCAACAACACTGGTGAGGCAAAAGGACTGACACTGTGTTAAATGACCCCACTTCTCAACATCTCGCCTACCGCTTTTCAATTTCTGACTTTTGAAAATATGGACATATGTAAGGTGTTAGCAGGTGAACTCCCCATTTTCAGTGGGATTCCATGATTATGGAACCTGACAGGGTATTTTTTCAATTTCTGACTTTTGAAAATATGAGAATTTAGACTGAGAAAGGAGAGAGAATAGTTAACCAAAAAATTATAATCTTCATTTCAAAAATAAATATTACTTTCGACTCAAAATAATTAACCAAAAAATAATACTACATTTTTTGTCCAAAAAAGTGAGCATTATTTCCTTCGTCCCAATGAATATTTTAAAAATTAATACTACTTCCTTCGTCCCAATGAAGCAATATTATTTTTTAATATATTCATTAGATGAAGAAAGTAATGTTCATTTTTTTGGACAAAAAAAGTAGTATTATTTTTTTGTTATTCATTTTGTTGGGTTTTATGGGTCCATGCGCAGCGGAATTAGCATCTAAATAACACAAAACCCAAGCCCTAAAATTCGTTCTATACGATTAAATTGAATTCCTATGAGATAGAATTTACCAACCTTAATTGATTTCCGTTCTTGAGCTATCGAACGATTTGTCGATGTGATTTTGAATCACAAACTTCGATCTTCAAAAAACTTGAAACTTCAGATTCGAACTCTAGGCCTTGATCGTCGTACGAGCGAAGACCCTCTAGTAGTATCCACACTTCAGAAAAAATATCATCAAACTCACTTAAAAGGGTTTGAACATCAGGGTGTACCTCTGTAGCTGCTACTTATGTGGATAATGGGTAGAGTTGTAAGAAATCCCCATATGGATACCTCGGCAGTTCCTTTTCAACTGATAAAGCATTCATGGTGTGAATCAGGGTGGAATCAGCTACCCCTGACAGACATACCTCCTTTCCTTCCCACTTGAACTCAAGGTTAATTTCTGAAAGTCAAAAGTGACAGGACTAATGGATTTCAACCATTGTATTTTCAAAACAGCATCACACCCCCCCCCCCCAAGTTCAACATCTTCATATCAGTGGTGAAAGTCTTGTCCTGCAATTTCCATTGGAACCCTGTGCATTTTCCCTGACTAGCCACCTTAGTCCCATCAGCTATCAGCTACTGTGACTTGCACTTGTGGGGAATCTTCCATTACACACCCCAACCTCTTTGCTGCCTCTTGATCAATGAAATTATGAGTACTTCCACTGTCTATGAGTACACGGAATTTCTTCTTTCCCTTCCATCCTTCCAACCTTAATGTTTGAAGCCCAGAGCTACCAGATAGAGCATGGAGGGAGATGTTGACTTCATCACCAGCATTATACTCTTGTGGAGATTCTATCTCCCCTTCCAATGAATCATGCCAAACTTCCTCAACCTCTTCATCCATATTCAACATGTATATCTGTCTATTCTTACATTTATGGCCAAATTTGTATGGTTCATCACAGTTGTAGCACAGGCCCTTGCTCTCCTTAGTTGCATTTCAGCTTGAGATAGGTGTTTAATGGGAAAGGGTTGTTTGTTAGATCCAATACTACTATTGGATGTTTTGGTAGAAGTAGGGGTAATGGTTACTTTTGAGTGTTGATATACGGGTTTGGATTTGCAACTAGCTTAGCACTAGTGGGATTTGAGTAAGCGAAGGATCTACTGGCCTGGTATGTCAACTTTTTATTTGCACAATCAACATGAGACTCCTCAATCCTAGCTACACACATAGCAGAGACAGAGTTGTGGAAACCGGACACGTACTCATGTACTAGATCTTATCTTTCAACCCCTTGATAAAATTATTAACAAGAAAATTCTCAGTTAAGCCTGGAATTTCAATCTTCATGAGGACCCTCAACTCCTCAAACCTCTCCATGTATTCGCTCACAGTACTAATTTGTTGTAAATTAGCAAACTCACCTTCAATATTATCATGGATCTGACCAAAACGAGTGGCAACCTTCCTTACAAACTCCTTCCATAGTTGTTAAAGGCGAAAGGCGAGAGGCGGGCGAGAGGTTCCTTGAAAAGGCGAAAGGCGAGGCGGCCAAAAGGCTTTCAAAGGTGGTAAAATAGAACAAAAAATAGTAAAATTATATATATGTAACATAAATTAAACAAAACTTAAAACATGTTATGAACAATAATTTTGCATTAAATAAATATCACAATTTCACTTGTAATAGCAACTTAAACAATTAAAACCCCGAAAGTGAGATATTTAAGACAAAAAAAAAAATTGATGTTCAAAATAATAAACAAGCAGTCACATAAAAGCGTGAAAATAAGTGAATATATAATTTCAAACGTATAATTCCATACGATGAACATAAGAGATAATTAAAACTTCAAAAGAAGACCCAAAGTGAAGAGCGAAAGCAAAGTCAATTAGTAAACAACACAACAATTGCAAACCTCCTTTAAAAATTAGAATAAAGCAACCTATCGATGGTGTTTTTGTTGCACTTCTTTGTCGTCGTTCTAATTCGTTGTTTATCGCACTTATTTTCTTTTAATCGCTGGAGAGAAATTATGGATATTTTTCTTTCTCTTGCATGCCACAAGCTATCTTCACCCATGTTTTCCAAAAAAAAAAAAACACATTTTAAGTTAAAACATTAAAACTAAAATTACAAAATGACCCAGTTTCACATTACACATACACCTATTATACCTTTTGACAAAGAAGGAAGTCTCATGGTTTTCGCTATAACCAAGAACGGCGTCGCCTGGGCCGAAAAAGGCGCAGCGGCCCGGCCTGAAAACTAAAAGGCGATCGGCAGTAATGGCGCCATAAAAGCGAGGCGGGCGAGGGAGGCGCTAGCTTTTCACAACTATGACTCCTTCCAATTCAAATTCTCTAGATCGTCTATGTAGTTTTGGTACCAAAACTTCGGCTCACATGGATGCCCGGCTCCACCCTATCCTTATCGGGCGCACGAGATCTATACTTAAAAAAAAATCTACACTTCTGGCCCTGACCAGACAATCGGTACCGAAAACTTAGGGAATTCCAACTTCAGATACTTCTTATAGGTGCCTGTAATTAGGGGTGTAAACGAATTGAATCGAATATCATCGTATTCGATTCTATTCGTGAAAATACGAATATTCGTATTCGTTTGTATTCGAATATAAAAATTGATTCTCGATTCGAAATTGATATTCGAATTATTCGATTCGGTATTCGATTCGGTATTCGATTCGTATTAATATTATATATATATATATATATATATATATATATATATATATATATATATATATATATATATATATATATATATATATATATATATTAATATATACTCTCTCCGTCCCAAACCTATATGCCCATTTGGTGTTTAGCGCGGGAATTAAGAAAAGTGGGTAATGAAGAAAGTGTTGTGAGTATAAAAGTAAAATAGGAGAGAGAATGAGTGGAGGGAATAGTAAAGTTGATTGGTGTTGTGAGTATAAAGTAAAATAGTAGAGATAATGAGGGGAGGAAATAGTAAAAATTATTTGTCATTTTAGAAAAGGGGTATGTAGGTTTGGGGACGCCCCAAAATGACAAAATGGGTATGTAGGTTTGGGACGGAGGGAGTATATATATATATATATATATATATATATATATATATATATATATATATATATATATATATAATTTCAAACGTATAATTCCATACGATGAACATAAGAGATAATTAAAACTTCAAAAGAAGACCCGAAGTGAAGAGCGAAAGCAAAGTCAATTAGTAAGCAACACAACAATTGCAAACCTCCTTTCAAAATTAGAATAAAGCAAGCTATCGGTTGTGTTTTTGTTGCACTTCTTTGTCGTCGTTCTAATTCGTTGTTTATCGCACTTATTTTCTTTTAATCGCTGGAGAGAAATTATGGATATTTTTCTTTCTCTTGCATGCAACAAGCTATCTTCACCCATGTTTTCCAAAAAAAAAAAAACACATTTTAAGTTAAAACATTAAAACTAAAATTACAAAATGACCCAGTTTCACATTACACATACACCTATTATACCTTTTGACAAAAAAGGAAGTCTCATGGTTTTCGCTATAACCAAGAACGGCGTAGCCTGGGCCGAAAAGGCGCACCGCGGCCCAAGACAAAACTAAAAGGCGGTCGACCCGTAATGGCGCCATAAAAGCGAGGCGGGCGAGGGAGGCGCTAGCCTTTCACAACTATGACTCCTTCCAATTCAAATTCTCTAGATCGTCTATGTAGTTTTGGTACCAAAACTCAGCTCTATGGATGCCAGCTCCACCCTATCCTTATCAGGCACAGATCTATACTTAAAAAAAAAAAATCTACACTTCCTCGGCTGACCAGGCAATCGGTACCGAGAAAACTTAGGGAATTCCAACTTCGATACTTCTTATAGGTGCTGTAATTAGGGGTGTAAACGAATCGAATCGAATATCATCGTATTCGATTCGTATTCATGAAAATATTCGAATATTCGTATTCGTTTCGTATTCGAATATAAAAATTGATTCGTATTCGATTCGAAATTGATATTCGAATTATTCGATTCGGTATTCGATTCGAGTATTCGATTCGTATTAATATATATATATATATATATATATATATATATACTCCCTCCGTCCCGAAACCTATATGCCCATTTGGTGTTTGGCGCGGAAATTAAGGAAAGTGGATAATGGAGAACGTGTTGTGAGTATAAAAGTAAAATATGAGAGAGAATGAGTGGAGGAAATAGTAAAGTTGATTGGTGTTGTGAGTATAAAAGTAAAATAGGAGAGAATGAGTGGAGAGAATAGTAAAGATTCTTTGTCAATTTAGGAAAGGGGTATGTAGGTTTGGGACGCCCAAAATGACAAAATGGGTATGTAGGTTTGGGACGGAGGGAGTATATATATATATATATATACTCCCTCCTTCCCAATAAGTGCTTCACCCTTTTGGGTGGGCACGCAAATTATGGAAATGAGAGGAAAAAAATGTTGTGAGTGTAATTTGAAAATAGGAGAGAGAATTAGTGGAGAGAATAGTAAATTATAATGGTGTTGTGAGTATTAAAATAATGTAGGAGAGAGAATGAGTGGAGAAAATAGTAAAAATTCTTTGCGAAAAAGGAAAGAGTGAAGCTTCTAACGGGACGCCACTTTTGGGGTAATTAGTGAAGCTTTTATTGGTACGGAGGGAGTATATATTATTCGAATAATATTCGCAAATACTTGAATCGAATATCGTGAGATATTATTCGAAATCGAATACTTATCGAATCAAAATAAAAATTTGAATTCGAATTCGAATTTTTCGAATACGAATACCGAATATCGAATTCGAATACCGAATCGAATCAAAAAGATTCAATTCGTTTACAACCCTACCTGTAATGTCTTTGTCCTCCCTATTAACCCTCGTATTGTCCTTTGGAAATTCTCTACCATCGATGAACCCTTCGAACTCATCTCGTGGATGATCTATTCGCCGGTGGTGAGCCGCTTGAGCCCTGTCCCCCATCCCAGTGCGACTCACTAAGATCGAGCAATTACCGTAATTGTATGCGAAGTTGTGTCGATCCTTCCTTCTCCTTATTGTTGTGACTCTTTTTCATCTCGAACATCATTGCTTTAATTTGGTCGGGTCCTCGACTCCTGCTGACCTCGCCTCTAATCCCATCGATAGCTGCCCGTGATTCTCTTTCATCGATGGCGATTGTTTCCTCCATTCGTTTGTTTGTGACTAGTGATCAAATCATGGACTTGTTCACCACATGCCTTGATGCTTCCTTCCAACAGTTCGTGACGTGTCTCCAACATGATTTGTTAGCCGGAAACCTTCTCGATCGAGAAGGCTCGGATACCTGACTTGTTATGACTTACGCGATCGAACCTGATATCTACAAATCGGATATCGATTTGTAGAAAATGCAGTAGAATTGACAACATGTCATAATACAAGAATTATTAATTAAAGAAGGAATAAGAATTTGGAATGTAAGAATGAGAATTTAGACTGAGAAAGGAGAGAGAATAGTAGAGAGAGACAGTATATGAGAGAGAAATAGAAATTGGGGAAGAAGCATGTATCTCATTACAAATTATGTGCATAAAGGAAACGATTACCCCAAAACAACATCGTGACCTTCTCTAATTAAAACGACGATGTACCCCCTTATATTAAAACGACGCCACTTTGTTTATTTGAAATAACTACACGGCATAAACCAACGGTCACCCCCAAATTAACCAGAACCCTAAATCATAACATCGATACACACCCATGACTATATTGCACCACACCCGTATCCTACACCGCCACAAAGGCCATTTTGGAGTATTTGTGCTTGATAAGTTCAAAGCAAGGGTATAAAACTGTATCAAACAAATTATGTGCATATTTGTTTTAATAAAATTAATAAAGTTGATGATGATAGATTTAATAAGTTGTACAAAGCATATGAATACTATATAAATAATGTTATTGTTACGTCAATATGAGTTTGATATTTAGGTTATGATATTACCACAAAGAATCCGAAATAGTTATTTTTTATCTTTGGCTCCATCATTTCCAATTGAGCAGAACTCGCTGTTCACTAAATTGTATACGCTTCTTTGTTATGAAGCAGTAGTCAGTATATGCAATTTTTGACACAATTTTCATCGTGAGTCATAGGTGTAACCTTTGTGGCACTGGGGTAATGTTGTTGTTGTTGTTGTAATTGTTGTACTACATGTTGAGTGCAAAGGATTGTGTTGTTAAGGTAAGGGGATTTACCTTCTTCGGAATGATTGATTCTTGAAGTCATACGATACTTGTAACTTCATTTTCATGGTATTTATTGTTTCGATCGTGTTTCTTGACCTTGAGCAATTAAAACTCTAGCTTCTACATATCATATTTGCTGAATCAACTTGAAAGATAAGGGGTTCTCTAGCAAGCATATAGAGGAAAGAGAAAGGTTTCTCACAAGCAGGTGCTATTCTAGAAGGATGCACGTCAAGGCAGCGTGGCACTCTGAGTTTTGTTAAAAATATGTGGCAAGGCAACATGAGATTCAATTTCGGGAAAAAAATACTTTTAGCATTAAACAATCATCAAGCATTCTGAACTATGTCTATTCTTTGAATCACACTACCTCATCAACTAATGACTTTAACTTAGAAGCGTGTCCTTCTTCAGTTGCTTCTTCCTCTTTGCTCTTAGTTCTTCTGCAAAAAGAAGGAAGATGTATTTTTGCTATATATAATATCCTCATAGATAAAAAAAAATCTAAATAAATCCAAACTTCATAGTCATTAAGTCAAAGCACATATAATATCCACAGAAAAAATAAAATGAAGGTGAACAATGAAATATTTGGTCAGATAACACAAATGTTACATGAACAAGATACAAAAGTGATCCAAGTACTAATCCCTTTGTCAAAACAAAAAAAAAAATTCATTCTGGATTTCCATGGTCAACTTAATTAGATTTTTGACCGATGATTTGTAAAGACCAAGGTTCTCTGCGATTGATATTAATTTTGATGTAGTTCAGTGGTTCCAATAATTGAAATTATTCAACCTAAACAAATGAATTTATGTCAAATATTAAATTGACTTTATACAAAGCTGACTTTTCAATATATGGCCTTTTTTTTACTTTCCTTTTGTTTAGGTTGGTGGGATGGAAAGAGCATTAATGTGAAACACTGTAATAACAACAATATATACCACCAAGAATGTTTAGAGAAATTGAAAAAAGAATAGAAGACGTGCAAGGATGTAACGAGGAGCATATGTAGAGAGAGAACTGAGAAGTACAAACCTTTCGCTGAATTAATTTGGTTTAAAAGATACTCTCTTTCTTGTGGATCAAGTAAAAGCTGTTGGGCTTTTGCAAGTGCTGCATAGAAGACCGAAAGTGTTAAATCATGAACAGGAGTAAAAGTTTTGTTACTATTCAGATAATGGAATATTTGTTAAGTATCCCATATAAACAAATAATAGAACAATAGCAGAACTAAACAACACGCCAATATCAACTTTGTTACTCTTCATAAGTAATTGCTCCTATGCTACAAGAAACCACTTAAATTTTAGGAAGACTTGGATGGATCCAATTTGTTTCTGTCCGGGGTGTAGGCCACGATGCAAATTTATTTTACAGGTCTAGGTGGTGGTGCTTAGGCGGATGGAAGGCAGGCTTGAAAATCAGGTTACAATAAGATCCATTAGGGCTGGTTTTTCCGCTGCTTCCCAATGTATAATACTGGTATGACAATGCTTTCCTCCCACAGAATCATAGGTTGAAATACAGAAAAAAATTGTCATATATACAACAAGAGGAAAATGCTACAAATGCCACAAATGACCCTTGTTAAGAGACTTTATTTAGAAACGGTCTGCAATAGGATACTGAACTATGGCATTGGAAACATTCACCTCTCTTCGATTAATAATCCTAATGCAAAGCATTTCCAATATTGTATTCTTAACATATGCGTTTGGGGCACTTGTTAGCAGGACCGCTCCCACATTTCTACTTACCAGAAAATGCCTCCTTTGCTTTTGGATGCTTGCACTTGTCAGGGTGAACCATCAATGATAACTGTAAATGGAAAAATTGTATCAAAGAGAGTAATCCTATGGCTGCATGGTAAGATGTCAGATTACAACTGTTACATGAAGGAAAGGAGCAAAAACAGTAACCTTATCTGGAAGATGTGATTACCTTACGGTATTGTTTTTTCACATCTTCTGGAGCTGAATCAAAGGGTAGATTAAGATACTCGAATGCATTCAACTTAAAACATGAAAGAATCCTACAAAATGTTGAGTGTCAGTTCACATGTAATAAGATTCAGCAAATAAAATATAATCCCAAACCGGCTAGTTAAATAAATTATGTACTATGAATAGAGAAGAGAAAGCCCAGCTAGTAAGAATAATACTTCCATCCTTTATCACTGTCATCTTTTACTTTTTCCCCATTATATATGTCATTATTTTTCACCGAGTCAAATAGGGTAAAAGTCAATTTCTCAACTTCAATGCTTTTACCAAAACTACCATTCATTTTGGAACTATATAGCACTCCCTCCGTCCCTAAATGAATGTCCGAATTTCATTTTGAGGACATTTGCAAATATGTTAAACTTAGGCATCTTTTGATACATAAGCATATAAAAACCCTTAATGATCTCATCATATTGCATCGCAAGTCTAAGTGTGGATTAGAACTTGTAGTATGATGAGGGAGTATTTAGTACAACAACAACATTACCCCAATGCCGCAAAGGCTCCCACCTACGATGGGTAAGGGAGTCGGATGTTCACACCTTGCCCATGTATTAAAGCACATAAAGGTTGTTTCCGGATGACCCACAATAGAAAATTACGTCAAAAATTGCATGGATTTATTGTTGCTTCATAACAAAGAAGCGCAGACAGTTTAGTGAGTCATTTTGCTTTATATTTCCAAGCCAAAGAATAGTGAACTTACCAAAAATTAGGACATTCATTTTGGGACAAAAGTTTTGAAAATTTGGATATTCATTTAGGGACGGTGAGAGTAAGAGTTATGCAACAACAAAAGATCTTCTAAATCTACATGCCTACATATGACCTTTTCCATCAAGACTCAGCATCAAAGTATAGAGAGTTAAACCATGATATGAGATTCTTGTTCCGTATGCTACTTGCATTCAACATACTACCATGGCCACATGGTTAACGGGAAATTGCCTAATAATTTAGCATTCTTTTGGACCCGTAAAGCAGTAAGGAAACCAACCTTTAATTCCACATTGTTGAATTCCTAGGGATAAATAGACATCAGCCCAGTACTTTCGTTAGTCAATAGGTCGCCTCATACGCATTACATTCTTCTTACAACATTGAAGACACTTACGAATATGATTGAGCCAAATTCACCTTCGAGCACTTTTTCCATGTCAAGTATTGTAAATTTTAATTTAGACTTTCCACCAATCTAGAACTAATGGCTCAATCGTCAACACTGAAGGAAGCTATACATGTGTAACATGCTTCAAAAGTTAGTGAGAGAAACCAAATGAATCAAAATCACCCCATGTGTTGCATTTCAATCACACGTTCTAATGGCATGGTGATCTTTACATGGTCCAAGCATAACTGAACAGCAGGCTGTTCCGCATACTATTAAATCTATATCATGTTTTCTCTTTTCAATGATAGATACCACCGCATGGACACGTCCCTTTCATAGGATCTACACCAATAACAGTTCACTTGCACGTTCACAAGCTAAGCGCTGCATGTATGCATTTCATTGCCCCCTCCCCAGCAACAAATGCCTTGGAAGGACACGGCCAAGGCACCGGAATCTTGTGGTACATATTGCACAACCCTAAGCACACAGTAGGAGTTATTAATTGGAGATTGGGATGTGGAACTAAGCCACATGGTCTATGGCATGAACACACGTAGATTACTATCACTTCAAGCGATGACTACATACCATGGGGAACGTAGCAACTTCTTGATAACCTTAGCCTTTACTCAAAAGTAATCTTGATAACCTTAGCCTTTACTCATATAACATATCTCCCACATCCTAGGTCACAGTACATCTAACTCATCCTCAATCCTGTAACCAGCTAGAACGCAGTTGACAAGAGAAGCAACCCTGTCTGCAGCTTATCCTTCTCTTTGGACGGCCGGGTAAATGTATCAAATAGGTGGTCCTACACTTAGGCAATTGCTAGCTGATTATCCGCAGATTCTTTTAGGGTTTTTTTTTTTTTTTCCATCAATTCAATAACGTTTATTATCGTACTAAATTTCATATTTGCAATATTTTCATGGTAATATCGAGCGAAATAAAAATTTGATAGAAACGCTGTTACTCTAAGATTGAGTTCGTCCGATTACTATCTTTAAACAAGCATTATAATCATAATCACATAGAATTCCGTCAAGTAAAAACAAGCAGTTGTAAATTTCCGAATATCAGCTGCATTAATTACTCCATCAAGTTGATTCACTACAAATTACATGTTTAAATAGAAGAAAAGAAAGAGAGACCTGGCGACTTCATTGTTACGCTCAACCTCGCTGACTTCGGCGAAGAAGTTCTTGAGAAGCAAATCGTCTTCGACGGTGGTTGAACTGGCTTCTCCCATTCCGGCCCCCAATACCTGTTTTCGTTGCCCTCAATTTTCAATTTTCCCCGGCTGTGGGAGGAGGACGACGGAGAAGAAGCTGAAGCACAGGCTTGAAACCGGGTGTTGGTTTTGCCGGTGTGGCATAGGATATTGGGTTGGGGCCGTTGGGGCAGTATGTTTTCACTTATTTTTTATTTTTGTGACGTGTGTTTTTGGCTTAAAATCTATCTATATATAATAATAAGATAGTGGTAAATAGAGGGACTATGAGGGGTATTTTAGTCATTTCATCCGGTGGCAAAGTTGTAAAAATTTTGACTTAAAGGACAAGTGGCAAGATGTGATTGGGCTGCATTAAATTTTTAATTTTTTTTTTTGAAATTTAAACACGTGTCACCAATTTGCTGAAGGGCATTTCCGTCATTTACTAGGCGCGTGTATGGGACGCGCAGACAATGAAGCGTTACTCACTTGAATTGAACGCTGATGACTTTTGGGTTTTTTTTTTTTTTTTTTTTTTTTTTGTATTGGACACTTGGCGTTTGCCTATTGGTTGGTTGAATTTTGGTTTTTTATTTCTCACCCAGTTCTTTTACCTCAATTATTTTATAATAAATTATTTTTTTTTTAATTTTATTTACACCAAAATTCATAATTTTTTTTCTCTTTAAATAGAGACTTTTTTCATTTGATTTGGACACAAAAAAAAAATCTTTATTTTTAAAAATAAATTTCTTAATTATCCTTTGTTAATTTTTCTTTTAATTTTTCAATATGTTTTTAGTCAAAATTATTTTTGACGAAATAAATATCCCTATTTTTTAAATATAAATTTCTTGATAATCCTTTGTTAATTTCCTTTTATTTTAATATATTTTTAGTGAAAATTAATTAAGTGTGAAGTATTTATTTTTAATTATAAATGAAAATAATAATAATAATAATAATAATAATAATAATAATTTGACTAATAATAAAAATAAAGAATCTAAAATAAAGTAAAAGTGGTGGGGCATAGGATGATGAGTTGGGATTGTGTTTAATTTTTTTAAACAAAATCATTTTGTATTTATAAAGTATACTAGGGTTATTTAAGTTAATAATAATAATATATATATTTATATATATGTATATATATATATATGTATACATATATATATATATGTATACATATATATATATATATGTATATATATATATATATATATATATATATATATTATATATATATATATACATATATATATATATATGGGGGAGTGTGATGAGTGTGGGTTTTGGTTTCTACTCCCTCCGTCCCGGATCGAGGTTCGGGAAAAATTTCACGCTTCTTAAGAAATTTTTTAAAAAATGAATAAAAGTTAAATGTGGGATAGGGAATAGTAGTTAATGATTGTTTTTTTTTTTTTAAAAATATGTTAACTTTATAAGGGTATAATGAATGATTTTTTTTGTAATATGGGGTAGGGAATAGTAGGTATTGATTGATTTTTTAAAAGGAGATAGAATGAGTGGGAGAAATAGTAAGTTAATGATTGTTTTTTTTTTTGTAAATATGTTAACTTTATAAGGGTATAATGAATGATTTTTTTGTAAATATATTAAATTATAAGGGTATAAATATATTCAAAAACTTGCCATTTATAAAGTATACTAGGGTTATTTAAGTTAATAATAATAATATATATATTTATATATATATATATATATATATATATGTATACATATATATATATGTATATGTTTATATATATATGTTTATATATATATATATATATATATATATATATATATATATATATATATATATATATATATATATATGTTTATATATATATGGGGGAGTGTGATGAGTGTGGGTTTTGGTTTCTACTCCCTCCGTCCCAGATCAAGGGTCCTCGAGAAAAATTTCGCGCTTCTTAAGAAATTTTTTAAAAAATGAATAAAAGTTAAATGTGGGATAGGGAATAGTAGTTAATGATTGTTTTTTTTTTTTTAAAAAAATATGTTAACTTTATAAGGGTATAATGAATGATTTTTTTTGTAATATGGGGTAGGGAATAGTAGGTATTTATTGATTTTTTAAAAGGAGAGAGAATGAGTGGGAGGAATAGTAAGTTAATGATTGTTTTTTTTTGTAAATATGTTAACTTTATAAGGGTATAATGAATGATTTTTTTGTAAATATATTAAATTATAAGGGTATAAATATATTCAAAAACTTGCCATTTAAGAAAAGGGACTCTTGATCTGGGACGGACCAAAAGGAAAAATAGGACTCTTGGTCTGGGACGGAGGGAGTATTTAATAAGTGGGATGGGCTAATATGAATATTTTCTTTAGTTTAGTTCGTTATATCAAACAATTTATTTAATTTTTTTAAATAAACCTTTGAAGCATAGTAAATAAAGTATTAATAAATTTGTCAATTTTTCTATTCGTCTTAAAAAATTGTGTATTTATAATATGGGAATTAATTTGATTGAAAAAATTAAAAAATAGTGAAGAAAATAAATAATATTTTTAGAGAAAGAAATTATTATTTCAATTTATTTTATTTTTTGATTTTTTTTATTTAATGTGGGTAGAAAATGGTGTATGTACTCATTTTACTAAAAGCTTGGTCTCAATTTTTTTAGTCTCCATCTATATATTTAAAATGGGTAATTCTTTCAAATCTATATCTATATCTATATATAATAACATGATTGTGGTAATGAAAGGGGGTTTGAGGCGCAATTTCGTCATATCACGCCGTGGCAAAATGGCAATAAATCCGGCTAAAAAGACACGTGGCGATCTGTGATTGGCCTATATTGTTTTGATTTATTTTTTTTTGAAAATGAGGACATGTGTCGTCCGTTTGTTCAAGGGAGATTTGTCCATTTCCTTGGCACGAGTGGGACACGCGCCGACAATGGCGCGTGAAGGCAGATGGATTTTTCTTCTTTTTTTTTTTTTGGTTTGGACACGTGTTTGGCAGTATGATTTAGGGTTTTTTTTAACCCATTTTTTTAACTAAATTATTTTATAATAAATTATTTTTTTAAAGTAAATAGTCTGTATTTAAATAGAATTTTTTTTTTATCATTAAAATTGGTCATTCTTTCAAATCTATATCTATAAATAACATGATTGTGGTAATTAAAGGGAGTTTGAGGGGCAATTTTGTCATTTCACGCCGTGGCAAAATGGCTAAAAAATCGACTTAATAGATACGTGGCAACCTGTGATTGGGCTTTAATTTATTTTTATTTTGTCTTTTGGAAATTTGGACACGTGTTGTCCTTTTGGTGAAGGGCTTTAATTTATTAATTATATATATATTTAATATTAATAATTATTAAATTCATATATATATATTTTATATTTAAAATTATATATGTATATTTTATATTTAAAATTATATATATATGTATATAAATATAATTACACCTACCTTGAACTTGAAGCCTCTTTATATACCAAGGCCAAGACCCTTTTTGATTTGTTTTCTTTCTATGTGGGAAATCTGTCTTGGCCTTGGCCTTGGCCTAGGCTTTTATCCCACATAGAAAAAAAATCAAAGTAAGATGGGTTGCCTTGGTTATATAATGAAGATTAAGCTTAGCCAAGCATGCATGGTTCGTTCGTGCCTTTATCCAATGGCCGGCTTGACTTTGACTGGCCTTGGTTTTGACTTTGTATTTTTTCAAAAAGTAGGTCAAATCAAATATTTGAATTGAATAATTCGAATTTCAATTTTGAATGGAATATAAATAATTTTTTATATTTAAATACGAATAAGAATCAAATTTTATATTCGAATACAATCGCACGGATGTAACAGAATATTTATTTTAGTGACCTTCAATCTGATATTTTTTCTCATAATATATGTTACAAATAATTTTTTTACAATGTATACAAACATCTCTATTTATTTTGTATTCGTTTAGATTTTAATCAGTTCTTCGTTATTAACTGTCCGTGCATCGCACGGGGATTAAACTAGTAAGTACTATACTAGTTAAGTGCCCGTGCTTCGCACGGTTATTTTTTTACATTCACTCTTTTTGGTAATTAAATGAGGTGTGGTGTATTTTTGTAAATAGATGATTATTAAGGGTGTATAAAGTAAATTTTCACATGGATATTAAACCAAATTAGGTCGTACCTAAGCTCAGTCAGACCATCATCTCATTTCAATTGTGTGTAAAAATTCAGTATCTTCCCCAAACCTAACTCTTCCAAATTCAACCAGATCAATTGACATTAAAGCTTTCCATAGTGTTTAATACTCCCGCCGATTGAAGATCTGTTGAGGTAGAAGTTCATTATGTCTCATATGTGTTGATATTGGAGAATTAAATTTCAATTTAATATTTAATTATTCCTTTGGGCAAATTAGTTCATGGAGGTGTTGCAGAAGCAATAATTTTCCGAATTTATAGGTATTAATTCTCATAACCCACTACGTAATTTATTATTTTAGATGTGATTTGGTTTAATTTGATTCTAAAGAGTCACGACTTTTTGCATATTTAATCGATAGATTCATGAATAGGTTGTTTACATTTCTGTAAATAAAATACTTCTTTTTCCATCTCAATTTATGCATATTTTTGTGGGACGGAGGGAGTAGTTGTGTATAAATCCATATACATAAAGTATTTATAAATCATGAATATTTATTTCAGTACTCTTTATTTATTTCGCATGAAGTAATCTGTTATTAGTATCGTTTAACCTGCGTTCGAATTACGTCAAAGGTCAAAATGGAATTTACTTATTTTACTGTTATGAGTGGTTATATGCTATTGTTGTATATAAAAAAAATATGTTTTCTGCATATAGAGAGATCATGTGTTTGGCCAATATAATTTTCCCTAAAATTGAAGGGATCCAAAATCAGACTAATATAATTTATTAAATATCTCGTGGTACACTACATTTTTTGTCCAGCCTTTGAATTCATCGTCGCTTTCGAGCGTAAGAATTTTAAGACCAGTTGGGGTTTTCACTCTAGATATAGCTACATACAATTGTCCATGGCTAAAGACGGGATGGGGCAAGTACAAACCTACATTTGCCAAAGTACGTCACGACTTTTGTTTATAGTCATTGCATAACAAACTCGTGCGGAGCTGTCTTCTTTTTAAAAGAAATGGGACTTTTCCTTCGACCTGTTAAAGTAATCCTAGGAATCATGACTTTGTCCCCAATATGTGATCCGAAATAATAGTGCCTTGATAACTCTTTTGCCAAGGCGTGTGACAATAAGTCTTGTTAGTTGCATAGTCCACGACTTGGATTGACATTTCGTAGAAGCATAACTGGCACTCCAACTTTAAGCTCTAAACAATGATTTGGTATGCCTGGAAACTTTAAGCTATTCAAAAATTCAACTGGATATAGCATATCATGATTGCTTGCATTTTCACCCGACTTATCGATGGTATCGTAACTAAAATATTCTTTCCTCTCACCATTCACTAAATTCATGATAAATGAATTTATTTCATCAACCACTTCATTCCTTGGGGTTAAAATTCCTCGATTCGTTAAATAATCAATATCAAATTTTTTGGCATCAAAATCTGGATAAGTTGATTGAAATATGTCTTCGATCGGATTATCACCTGGAATTAACTGTATTTCTTCGGGAATTTTAATCCATTCAGCCTCGTCTTTATCCCCCCTCGTTTTCGCCTGTTCTTGACCATTGCCTACACGCAAAATCCATTTTGAGAAGTCCTCCAAATTTATATTGTTGCCATGATTATCGTCATTAATTCTCTGTAAACGCATATTTTGTGTCAAGGAACAAATCTCACAATAACTCCATAGATAAGAGTTATTTAACGAAGCTGAGACAACATCACCCCTTGTACCTCCAGGTATCACCGGAAGAATTTGTCTGAAGTCACCACCCAAAAGGACAATTTTACCCCCAAAAGGTTTATCTGAATCAAACATAGGAGAATCTCTCATAATATCTTTAAGTGTTTTATCAACAGCCTCGAAAGCATATTTGGAGTCCATTGGTGCTTCATCCCAAATAATCAAACTCGCCTTTTGAATCAACTCTGCAAGTTGTGTTCCCTGTTTTATAGGGCAAGTTGAGTTTTCATCTAGAGTAAGAGGTATTCTAAATCGGCTATGCGGTTGTACGGCCACTGGGAGCAATAAAGAAGCTATTCTGTTTCAATGGTAGAAGCAAAATGGAAATATTTTAATGCTTATTCATATGCGAGATAATATACATTTTTAAATTTAATTGAGACTATGATGAGTCAAATATTAAATTACTGACGAAGCATTGCAAGAACAATTTTGGATTACGATCTTAACTTGTTCATAATAGCCTTGTATACATAAGTTTTCCTGTTCCTCCGTATCCGTAAAGGAAAAACACCTTTTATTTTTACGTTCAAGCTGCGGCAATAACTTTTTCATAGATTGTCGATTTGTTCCACATTTAGGGAGCTTTTCAAGACTTGATGCTCCTCCCGAAGTTGTGTCGCATTATAATTTTGTTCTTCCATTAAAAGTCTATTTTTCAATTGGTCCAATAAGCGTTTATCGAGTAATGGCATCCCTTGAATATCTTCTAATGATCTTCCATTTTTTACCAATGACTTCGCAGTGCCGCAAGTGTCAAATTCTTTATCTCCTCTTCACCAAGAATTAAGGAAGGCGAGTCTCAATATTCTTCGTCGTATTCTCAAGATATCGTCACTTATTTTATGCCAGTTATATTCCCAAAACTTTCCAGCGTCTGAAACCTCACAGAACAAAAGAATTGTTAGGAATAAATCTCTAAGTTGGGGTCCGCTGGCCCAATGGCTCGCTTCATTTATTGCTTCGTGCCACTCACTATCATCTTCCAAGAGCCCACGGGCGTAACACGCCATTTTCATAGTTGGATATATTACGCCATCTACCTCTTTGATATCCGTATAACTTTCACATCCCTTGACAACATTTAAAAGCAATCTCAAATAGTACCTTTCACCTGAGCTTGGATGTGCATAAGTGAGACGCCCTATACTTCTTCCAGATTGACGTTTTTTCCATGTTAACGTTCCTTTTTTCCAAACATACTTTGTAGGGAATTCAGCGTACGTCAAAGACTTTGCGTCATTATCGATTTTATTAGTCTCCATCCATTCCGTAAACATTGTCTTTCTGGCTTTTTCAGTATTAACAACTCTTGGCAATGGGTCATCGTCTTTAAAAATTAACATCTGCTCATTCTCTAAGTGATAACATAGTCTTTCAACTGCTGGCCTTCTATAATGAATAGGGAACTCATATAATCTCCATACAGACTTCACATCTTTGAGATATATCGACAATCGAGAAATGTCTTTATTTCGTCATTCATCTCTGATGTCATATTTGAATTATGAGAGTTACAATCAGATGAATTTGAAATCACAATTGTGCTTCTATCAGGGCCTTTAGTAATATATTTAAAAAGATACTTGATTGCCTTTGATTTGTTGCACGCTTCAACATTGATATGGCTTTGATATTTTACCAATAAGTATACGTTATAGGCGGCGACATGTCTCGTTGTCAAGTTTGACACCGTTCTTTTCAAGCTGTAATCCTCGTCTCACGTCTTCTATATCTTGAATAGCCATTTTCATCAACTGTTGTGCGGTTTTGAAATGCCTTGGGAAATTTTTTGAGCAAACTCCTGTAAATGTGGAAAACTTTAGTTAAATTTTAATACTATTAGATATATTAATTTAAAAGTATATAATCATTTATATACCATCAATCATGCGGGGAACTTGGATTTGCACAACCACATGGGCCGTGCATCATGAGCTAGCGCTTGACATCATGGCCTATTGGATCTATCGATGCATCGGGTATTCTACGCGAAATTACCGAGTCCATTGTTCGGTGAATTTATTTTTGCCGCCTTATCAACCCGAGAAAATAATATGTGCATGGGGCAAACCCCGTTTACGAAATTCAATTGTGTACAACCTTTGTTTGTACATGCGACAGTTAAAAATATACCAAGTCAATTATAATTTAATGCAGTAAATTCATGAGACAAAAGAAATATTACCTGCTTCAATTTTCCCAAAAATATACCAAGTTAATTATAATTTAGTGCAGTAAATTTATGAGACAAAAGAAGTATTACACCTTCAATTTTTCCAAAGATTTCATTGCGCGTAATATCATGAATCATCTCGTTCGGTTTAAGGCGAAAAATCCTTGTCTCTATATCGGCCTATTTTCGGCTTTCGACCACCCAATTCGATTAATAATTCACTTATTTCTTTCCGAGTTAGGGTTTGCCGTAAACGTAATAAAATAATCGGGGTTTCCATATACGCGACATATTGCCATGGCATCTTGATAATTTTGTACCATATATCGTGGACTCCACAGCGTAAATGAAGAAGGCAAAATAGTACGCATGCCAACATTTTTGGAATACGAATCCCCATTTCGAATAGCATCATATACATTTCTATATAGATACGTCAGTAAATTGCCTTGATTTTTCCGCAGCCACCGGAGCCTTTGTTGTTCAACCTGAGTATAGCAATCCACAATGAACTGTTGATAAAGTCTCCCAGCACATTGTAAAGTTTGTCCTTCATTATTCCTTTGTTGCAACACATATGAATAGTATTCTCTGGCAGTTACATGCTTTCGCTTTGTTCTTCTAGACCCTGTGTTACGAACGTAAGGAATTTCTAGATGGAAACCATCCTCGCCATAAGGAAAAAGAATGGGATATTGCAACGCCATAAATAGTGGATGAAGATCACTTATTCTTTTCAAAACTCCATCGGTCCCTTGGACTATCAAATCCCTTTCTCCATTTGTACTTTCCATATCTCCAACCATCAACATTGCAATTTCGTCTTGTAGGCCTTTGAATATTGCCGATGTTTATTGCCTCTTTTCTTTAATAACTTTATAGACAAATTTCCCACCGGGTTTCCACTGAACCAATCGCGCGCAGACCTGAAAACTTTGACTAATTCATTGTGATAATTGAGCATATCAATTAATTGGGCAGTAATATCAGGGGATAATTCTTCATTGACCTCGCATTGATTCACAGCATTCAAGCGATTACGGACTTCATTTTCTGTATCATAGACATACAGTTGCAAAAAACTTGCCGAATTACCTTCTTGAGGCAGCAATGATCCTATTCGATGATAGTTTTGCCCATTGATTTTGTATGTGTAAACGGAACCATGGTTGTTGATCGAACTGTCTACTTTCCCCCCCATAGAAGTCATTGAAAACATTGAATTGTATGCTCGAATATTATCTAGAAATTTTGTAGATATAACTCCTTTATTTCCATTTAACAATGACTTGAGTGGTTCAGGTGGATGCCGTCTTTTACTAAGTTCAATCTTCCCATTCATACAACAAAGACCATAAATTGGATATGCTTTGTTTGAATTTTTCTTCACACGTTCTTCTCCCCAAAATATTGCATGACAATACTTGCAGGTATACTGAGGGAGACCATAATATGAAACTTCTGCAGAATACTTATCTACATGAAAAAGAACACACAATAATAAATATAACAATAAATATTGGACTCAAATGAAGTGTAGTTTCTAATCCTTGCCTCTAGCTCGGAAACTGTGCTTTCTGACAATTTGTATATCCTGATTCATAATGTCTGGAACATGTGTATGACGTTGACGTTGAAGCGCTAACTCATTTTTCCGCTCTAGCCGCCTTTGCTTTGCATATAGTTGTTTCATTGGACCTAGGAGCAAACATTTATTTTGCAGCATAAAATCTCATAAGAAATTGTTAATCAAATTACAACTAATTACATTTATAATACCTGACATATGAATACTGCAAGAAGTTGATCCTGATCTTAATGTGCTCTGATCATAAGAAACAACTAATTTTCTTCTTTTTGAAATGTTTTCTGTCTTGGAGGATTCAATTGTTGCTTCTTGATGAAGTAAACCTTGGAAATACAAAACAAATAAGTATCTCTGTGTTTTACTTGCAGCAAGGTAAATGGAGAAATGTAATAAATTCAAGGGAGGCATGGCAGCAGCCATATGAAGTTATTTGAAAGTCAGAAAATAGGTAAAGGTATAACGTATTTAATTTACTTACCGATTCCAGCTAAATCAATATTATTACATGTTGTCTTTTTTCTTTGCCAGTCTAACATGATTTTCCTATGTGCACGATTTCTCCTAGCTTCCTCTTTTGAAATGAAACCTACCACTGGTGAAATATGAGAAGAGGAAAACAGATTAGAAAAAATATTAACTTTTCAGAATAGATGTATGAAAAGAGTATTTCTAAACTCAAGGGAGACATGGTAGCAGGCAATTGAAGTTATTTTGAAGGCGAGAAATCACATTACAGTAAACCTTGGAAATACAAAACAAATAATGCAGCAAGGTAAATGGAAAAATGTAATAAATTCAAGGGAGGCATGGTAGCAGACATATGAAGTTATTTTGAAGTCAGGAAATAGGTAAAGGTATAACGTATTTAATTTACTTACCGATTCCAGCTAAATCAATCTTATTACATGTTGTCTTTTTTCTTTGCCAATCTAACATGATTTTCCTGCGTGCACGATTTCTCCTAGCTTCCTCTTTTGAAATGAAACCTATCACTGGTGAAATATGAGAAGGGGAAAACAGATTAGAAAAAATATTAACTTTTCAGAATAGATGTGTGAAATGAGTGTTTCTAAACTCAAGGGAGACATGGTAGGAGGCAATTGAAGTTATTTTGAAGGCAAGAAATCACATTACATGTTGTCCTTTTCCTTTGCCAATCTAACACGATTTTCCTACGTGCACGATTTCTCCTAGCTTCCTCTTTTGATAGGAAACCTATCACCGGTGAAATATGATAGGGGAAAATAGATTAGAAAAAATATTAACTTCTCAGAATAGATGTGTGAAATTAGTACTTTTGAAATTAAAATTCACCTAACAAAGCAGATTGATTTTGCAAATCCTCATGCAATCTTTTCTTTGTCATGTTGATAGCAGATTGATTTTGCAAATCCTCATGCAATCTTTTCTTTGTCATGTTGATATTCCTGTATATTTAGGAGTTTGAAAATCTATTATGCAAACATCTATTTCTGTTATAGTGAACTCTGTTCAGTGAACTGAATTATTTTTATCTTAAAGATGCAAACTATGCAATAACCTGAGACCTTTCATTCCATACATGCATATAAGTCATTCATTATCAAACATTACTACAAAGGTATATTGTGCATTGAATTGAGTCATAATTAATTTGATAATTTAAAATACATAAATAATTCACTTTGTATTCTCATATCAGAAGTTACTATTTCTATTCAAAAAAAAAATTCACACAAATTTGGAACGCCTGAAGTTCATACTCTTTCAATGTCGTCTTTAAATACGCAATGTCATTTTCTATGCTTCCCAATTTAACAATTTAATTTGTTTGAATCGTTAAATAGCAAGCGGCATCTTGACTTTTTACTGGTAAATTTAAACAAAACGGAAGCAGTTTTAATTCGTAATATATTCTTTTTCCAATTTTACATTACAAATGTTAATTTTAAGTCTCACGTCCAATATCTATTCACTTATTTTAAACTCGATGATCTATCAAAATAACCTCTATACTGGTCAATTGTCAGAGTTTAAATATACAATACATCCATACTACAGCAAAGCACATAACCAAGAGCAATTATTTAAATCTAAGAAGTTCTAGCATCCGAGAATCTATCTTTCATAGTGTCATTTTCAAAAAAAGTATAGTAAATGGAAATTATTACACCTTTTGCATTTAAATATTTTACATTATAGTCATTTAATAAATTAGAATTTGAGCTTCGACATTTTCGCATGCTAAATCACATGTGTTTTTTCCTTTAACCATTCCCTCATTACAACATTTTTCATTATATTATCATTGACTGAAATTTAGTTACAAATCTTTCTCTTGAACCACAAAGGTTTGCAAAGTCAAAAGTAATCACATTTGTTAGTTTGTAAAAAATATAATAAAACAATCAACTACCTAATTAAGCTATAAACATCATCCAAAAAATCCAAATTATCATTAAACAGCTTAGTACTTAACAAACATAAAAATCTCTAATTGAAAGGATAACTTGTCCAAAAGCAAAAGAACTCCCAGCCAATTCCATGGCTTTATTACATGCATTTGTTCGATAATTAAAACATAAACAGAGCTACCAATTATTTCAATTCTAGGGTTCGTCTCGCTTTCTTCATTCCAACACTATCCTTGCCTTTTCCACCTTGTCCACTTGATCCATGAGTTGCTCCTTCACTTGACTTTTCACTATAAATTGAATAGAAATGTAATTGTTAGTATATTTGCAGAAAGAGCAGAGATTAATTTCATTTTAATTACATAAACTAACCTTATCCTCTGTGCATTCCTTTTTTCAAGGAGATGGGGTGTTTTCACACAAATTGAAGATGACTCTGATTCCGACACCATATTACTCTCCTGTATATATAGACATCAGGTATCAGTTTTATTTATTGATCTATAATTGAGAAAACATTTTGGTCTCTAAATAATCAACAAATTTACCTTAACTATAGCCGGATCACATATATCATTCTCAAACAAAACTTTCTTCACTGTGAAGTTCTCATTGCTAGTGCCTCTGCTCATCTCATTTAATTCTAGCTGGAATATATGACACTTGCCTATAAGCTGACATAGTTGCCTTGGTAAAGGTTCTGCATAACCCTCCTTAGAGTATCAAAGAAAGAACAGGGATCAGAAAGAAATAATAAAAATTATTAAGCACATATTCATACTGTAAATATTTAATCACAACCTCATCAACTATCTGAGCCAAATCTGTAGCTTTCATATGCATAAGCTTTTCCATTTCACGATCAAATAGGACACATTTTAAGGAGTCAGTCCCATCATGAAGTTGAGCTTCTACGCGATACCTAGACAATTATCAAATGTATTAGGCATCTTGAGGATGAAAATTATTTTAGATAATATTGATAAACATAACATTTTGAATATAACCTTATCAATGGATACATTTCATAGCTATTACATTCCTCACAGTGTAACTTCCCATCCTTTATATGTAGTTTTTTCTTACATGATGTGCAAGAGTTGTACTTCCATCCGTTCACTTCATCTATGCTTGACATACTTGCATACACATATAATGGAGTCTTCTGCTAGATACCAAGTACAGAATTATATGCTTATTAATTTATAGCTGTTATAAAGAATCAAAAATGTACATTATATATATCAAAAGTAAAATTAACCATTTGTTCACAATTGAGCAAAAGAGCATTGACATCGCGTATGAGCATTTTGTTTTTGTCATATTCTTCCTTGGAGACGAAGGTTGAATTCATTGGAATGTTGCCTATGCCTCCATCACCTTCCCTAGGTCCAAGTCTAGAAAATTTTAATTGGGTGAGTTTGTATATTATTAGCAAAGTATTCATAGAGAAAATATTGAAGTTTAAGTTATGAATATCTTACAGCTCTATGAATTGCTGAATCTCAGGTATTGCACTGTCATTATAAAAAGACGTAGCACTGCTTGAGGATATAGCAAGACTCCCTGCGCATAGTGGGAGTAAAAAAATAAAGATGCATTCATGTAAGAGCACAGATTAACACTTAACAATAATTGGTTAAGCAAATTAAGAAACAGACCATTTGGTTCAACTTTGACAATAGTTGAACATATAATCCATACACGCTGACTGCTTGTAGCAATAGGACAGGCCTTATTAATAATCTGGTCGCCCCAAATTGTGAACCGTAGCTTATTACCACTGTAAATGGTAGGGAATAATGCTATTTAGAAAAGAAATAATAAAATGTATATGGGGAAAAGAGTTGTAAAGGAACAAACCTTGTGTCTTCAATATCGACAAACTGCATTGAGACTTTATGGAAGTTACTGATGCGCTGACCAACCTCAGATACACCTACCACATACCCAATGACATCTATAGAGGCAAGAAGTTGGTTGATTAGTATATAACATCAGGTAAAGAAATCAAGATAACATAGGTGTGATATATGACACAAAGAAGCCTCTTATCTTCACTTGCGTCCATAAGCATACTGTAAGGAACAACATGAAAGCTATGTCTAGGTATTGGAGGTAAATCTTTCACAATCTCTACTACATAAGTAGAGGCATCCAACAAAATGAATAAATCCCGGTTGACAGGGTGGTATAATGGCATGCTGTATTCGATGCTAAAATTTTTATGTTGTAAACAGTCCCCTCTGTGAACAAACCTTCAAAATCTGGTATGAATCTACTTCTGATGCAACAATGAATGACATGAGCCTGCATAATCAGATATTTTTATGAAAATTTATAATAAATATTTTCACTTGTATTATTTGTAATAAATTATATATGTAAATCAGCGTAGATTGAATCACCTTCTCATCAATTGCCAGGAAATCCATGCTCATTAATTCACGACTCTTCTTTGTATTATAGGATCTCCACATACGGAAGACACGTACAATCAACTTCTTCTCACATCTGCCCTTACGCAGCTGTTCAATGAATACTGGTTGTGGAGCCATAGGTACTTGTTTGACCTGTAAAAAAACATGTTAGTGTAAGTTGCAAAGCATGGTGATTCACAAAAAAGTAGGCATGATTCTTTTATATAAATCAGAACAAATATTGCTGGGGAAATGAAGATTTATTTGATATTGTGAAGATATATTTCAGCATATATATATTTTTTTTTTGTTAAATTTCAAGCTTTTGGAAAAGTAGAATATGATTAACCTGTTTAGGAATAAAGGAATGACCTGTGTATTTTCTGCCTTGCAGGATGATTGTTTGATGGGTGGAGTAGAAATATTTTTTCAGATATATATAGGTGCAAGTGTAATACGAAGGGGTGGATGTAATGAATTGGGTAAGATGTACAATTTATGATTTTTCAGTTCCCCCTCATTACCACTTCCAGATAACTCTAACTCTAAACCAAGTAAAGTACATCAATTACTTTTGCATAAATAGGACCATAGCCTTTTAGTGATTTCTAATTCATCAGTTACTTTAGGCACTTATAATTAATCCAGTAACACTCCCTTTCATATTCTAGAATAGTAACTGTAAGGTTTGGAGAGAAATGTAATAATGAAGTTGAATTCATTCCATGTATATTTAGTAATTGTATTCTATTGTGTATTATCTCTATTATGTATTATCGAGTTCTTATTCATAGAATTGTTAGATACCTTGTACTATTGATTGGTATGGCAAATGTATAGACATCAAATAATCATTGTAAATATGAATTCAATTTGTATATTCGCTTTCAACAGTTCTAATGTTGACCTAATAGTATTTATCAAATACATTTGACCACATGTATTAATCCCTTCACATGACCATTGTTATTACTTAATATTCTCAGTCAATGACCAGAATCAGAAGGGTTAGTAACCATACCACCAGATGTTGACGTGGCCGCTTCAGGATGAAGAAAAACCAAGAAATTGCTGAGGTGTCGTACCCTAAATTATTTTTGCCTACTTTAATATACTATAAGTATAGATTTGGTAAATACTAAATACAGGGAATAAAAAATACAGGGAACGAAAAATTTCAATCCTGTCCTTGCCCTACGTGAGATGTTGTGAAACGAGATGTCTCGCCGGATTTGCGCCGTTGGCCATATCTCCGGCACCGCTGATTATTTTGCTGATCCCAACGGTCAATATGAGCGCCTGAGTGATGCGAACATACCCCAGAAATTTGACGACGATCCAACGGTTAATGAAGCGGGAATTTGATTTTTAATATAGCCTCGCCGGATTTGTGCCGTCGGCCATATCTCCGGCACCGCTGATTATTTTGCTGATCCCAACGGTCAATATGAGCGCCTGGTTGATGCAAATATACCCCAGAAATTTGACGACGATCCAACGGTTAATGAAGCGGGAATTTGATTTTTAATATAGCGAATTTTTGGAGATTTTAGCCAAAATTCGCCGCTGGCCATTTCTCCCTCTCCGGGAATTATTTGGAAGATCCCAACGGTCATCATGTGCGCCTTGGGGATGCGACCAAAGCCCAAAAGTTTCACGACGATTCAACGGTTAACGAAGTCGGAATTCGATTTTTACATATGTGATTTGGTTTTGATTTTTTGTGGAACTTGGTTCGAATTCGGGCCATTTGACCGGAATTTTTGGTTTATATGGGTATTTTGATAATTTTGTTGATTCCTTGTATTTTTTGTTCCCTGTATTTTACCATATCCACTATATTTATAGCGTTTGTTTTGTTTATAAGCCAAAATCTAATAATGAAGATATGCTCTAATAAAAAATTAGTTTTTTTTTTAAGATTATGAAAAAATCATTTTTACACTGTACTTTTTTCACTGTCATTTCTTTTACATTAACATTGATACTTTTTTACTCTACACTTACACTCTTTTATATTTGCACTTAATAATACATGTATTGTCACTCTTTTACACTGTCAAATTTTTTAAACTAGCACTGACACTTTTTACACTAAAACTGACATTTTTTTACACTGCCCCTCTTTACACCGACATTTTTTTACACTAACACTGGCACTTAAAACTCATTTTTTTCTTAACTTACAAAAACGCGTTTTTATGAGATTTGGCAATAATGAAATACAATTCATTTATTACATAAATCTATATATATATAAAAGCAGAATAGTTTGTTATTGGCGTCCATATTTTCAGTGGCAATTTTGTTATTACACAAAAAATAAGGGCATTTTCGTATTATAAACTGATTGGAGAAGCCATACTTCTTCTGTTCTCTTCCATGAAAAAAGTAGGACATTTTCTTATTATAAGTTGATTCAAGTTTGGAGAAGCCATACCTACTGTCAACCAACTATATCAAAACATGGAAGAAGTATGGCTTCTCCCCAAATTTTAGGCTCTTTGATTGAGAGATCACTCAACTGATTGGTCAATAAATAATAAGGTCAACGGTTGACCGATCGATCCAAATCAAAGAAAGTACAAATTTCGTCACACTTTAAATTATAAAATAATAATCTATAGTATAAATGCAACCCCCATATGAACAATTCTTTGAACAGTTTCAATGGGGGAATTCCCCATTTTGCCCTCACTTTTTTGTTTGTCCCTTTCCCATTTTGCTCTTAAAAAAAAAATTAAATTAAAAAAAAAAAAAACAAAACAAAACAAAAAACGTGGCCTTGGACACGGGTTTAGGCTAGTTATTAATAAAGAAAACTAAATAGAAATATTATTTTTTCCATCTCAAATAAATACTTTAAAAAATATACTTCTATAAAAAATTATAATCTTCATTCAAAAATAAATATTACTTTCGACTCAAAATAATTAACCAAAAAATAATACTACATTTTTTGTCCAAAAAAGTGAGAATTATTCCCTTCGTCCCAATGAATATTTTAAAAATTAATACTACTTCCTTCGTCCCCATGAAGCAATATTATTTTTTAATATATTCATTGGATGAAGAAAGAAATGTTCATTTTTTTGGACAAAAAAAAGTAGAATTATTTTTTGGTTATTCATTTTGTTGGGTTTTATGGGTCCATGCGCAGCGGAATTAGCATCTAAATAACACAAAACTCAAGCCCTAAGATCCGTTCTATACGATATGAGATAGAATTTACCAACCTTAATTGCTTTCCGTTCTTGAGCTATCGAACGATTTGTCGATGTGATTTTGAATCACAAACTTCGATCTTCAAAAAACTTGAAACTTCAGATTCGAACTCTAGGCCTTAATCATCGTACGAGCGAAGAGCCTCTAGTAGTATCCACACTTTAGAATGAACCAAGAACAGTTCTTGAGAATTGCTAGATTCTTAAACCTTAGAGAGAGTATTGAGAAACCTTTGTTGTGATTTTTTCTTAGAAAATTCGGCTAGGTTTTGACTGCTCACAGACTCATATTTATACTACCATAGTATCAATATTAGTGCCCTAATCGTATTAGGAAACTAAGCTGTAAACGCCTCTTGGCATGAAGTGTCGCGCGGCGACACATGCCAGTTGACCAGTTCTGTCGCGCGGCTTCATAAGCCATATCAGGAACTCTCAATCATTCTTTCTTTGGTTTAACCAATTCATTCTAATTGTGTGTGACCCAATAGGATTATATTATGTTGGCAATGAGCCCGATCATATCAACCATCATAAGACATAAGCGGACTCTAGCAAGTCATTATGTCTACCCAAATAACATAACGTAAGAGTTCACGTTTCCAATGGTACACTTCCATTTCTCCATTTGTCTCACGATGTTATATTGAACACAAGTCATGGTCCACGTCAACTTGTATTTGTTCAATGCTTTCTCGATCTTGAGTATAATGATAATCCAATCGCATTGGGGTATGGCCATACACTTTCATCATTATCACTCATCGAGGGGCCCAAGCAAAACATCTCTCTTTCGAGGGACAAATTCCATCTTAACTTATCATCCTTCCCATCATGAATTCGATCATGCCAAAGATAGCCTTTATAAATATCGTGTTAAGATATCGTTTGACTAAAATCAAACATAACTTTCATCATATGTAAGGTCATGATAATCTCAGGTCAAGGGACTAAATGAAGTGACCATATGAGATTTAATTATGACATTTGACCATGACATAAATCTCATACGGGTCAAGTCCAGTCACTTGTTCACTAACAAGTACCCATAAATTTAATGTGCATCTCTATGTATATAATCATCATATGATTATTCATTAACATTTATACTAATTATTCACTTAATAATTAGGGACGGAGATTATTACAAATAAATATGCAAAATATATATAATAATCAAATAATAAACTTTCTCTTTAATCAAGGAAAAAGATGATACATAATGATTTAAGTTAAACATAACTAAAGCCTAGGGCATTACACCAACAGTCTCCCACTTGCACTAGGCTCCATCTATGTATCGAATACTCATGGACCTAACATGACCATCATGCTTCTGCCTGTGCAAGGGTCTTTGTAAGTGAATCCCTAATGTTATCATCGGTTGATACTTTGCATATCTTAACGTCTTCTCATTCTTTATGAATTCCTCGAAAAACGTCTAAGTATGTGTTCGGATCACCGTTGTGACCTTGGTTCCATTGTTTGCACAAATGGCACCACAATTGTCACAACAAAAGATTCACCGATTAGTGATACTTGGAACATTTCCAAAATACTAATGAACTTTTGATCCAAACTGCCTCTTTTAGCCACATCATATGTTGCTAAAACTCGGCCTTAGTAGTAGAATCGGCTACAATTTTCTGCTTGGAACTCTTCCAATCAAAATCGCACCTCTTATAAACATAGACACAAATCCTAATTGCGATTTTAAATTAACTTTGTCGGTTTGGAAGCTAGCAACTATGTAACTCTTACAACAAGATCATCTTTCAACCTTTCAAATACCAAGAACGTATCATTAGTTCTTCTTAAGTACTTAAGTATCATCTTGACTGCCATCCAATGGTTCTCAACAGGATCAAATTGGTATCGACTCGTCATGCTTAGAGCATACGAGACATCGGGTCTAGTATAAATCATGGCATACATGACAGATTCAAATGCCGGAGCATATAGAACTTCATTCATTCCCTTTTGCTCATCAGTTGTCACAAGACAATGAGTATTGCTAAGAGAAACACCATGACCCATTGACAAGTTACTTTTCTTAGAATCTTCTAAGAATCTTGTCAATGTGAGTATTTTGACTCAAACCAATTTATCCTTTTAGATCTATCTCTATAGATCTCGATGCCAAGGATGTAAGCGGCTTCACCCATATCTTTCATTGAAAAACCTTTCCTTGACCAAGACTTGACAGTCTTAAGTGTCGGAACTTCGTTTTTCCAATGAGTAAGATATCATTGTAATAAGACAATAGAAATAATACTATGCTCCCACTGAATTTCATGCATACACAAGGTTCATCTTCGTACTTGATGAAATCAAACTTTTGACCGATTCATCAAAATGAAGATTCCAATTCCTTGAAGCTTGCTTCAACCCATCTCATGGATCTTTGCAACATGCATACTTTATTAGAATTTCTCGAATCGATAAAACTTCGGGTTGTGTACTATGCACATCCTTAATAATCTTTCCATTTAAAGAAAGTCGTTTGACATCCATTCGTCATATCACAGAGTCACAATATGTGATTATGGCAATTTGAAATTCTAATGGACTTTGGCATTGTAACTGGAGAAAAGGCTTCAACATAATCAATACTATGAATTTACCTAAATCCCTTTGCTACAATCTTTAGTCATGAAAGTAGACACCTTCCCATCCATGTCGGTCTTGAAGACCTACTTGCACCTTTAGTTTTTACACCTTTAGGTGGATCAATCAAGTTCCAAACTTGATTATCAAACATGGATTGTAATTCGGATTCCATGGTTCCTAACTATTTATCCGAATTAGGAGTGGACATCGCCTCAAGATAGGAAGTAGGATCGTCATTCTCAATGACTTCTACTTTATTACTTTTCGATACGAGAAATCAATATTTCTTGAGTTCGGATCGTAACCTATCCAATCTACGATGGACTTGTGCATCTTGAACCGGTTCCACAACTCTTTGTGAACTTGATTCCGTCTCTACTCTTGGTTCCATATTATTTTCGGATTCTTGAACTTCTTCAAGATTAATTTTACTCCCACTAGATTCTTTATTGAGAACTATTTCTCAAGAAACGAATTGTACAGAGCAACAAACATTTTGTTCTCTTTGCGATTGTAAGATTAATTTCCGAAAATAACCTTGTCAGAATTGGTGCTAACTTATCAAAGACAAGTCTCTTCTTATAAGCTTTGTAGACCCAAATCTTCTTGAAAGACAAACTAAGTTTTCTTCCATGCCACATCTCATGTGGAGCCTTAGGAACCGATTTAGTAGGGACTCAATTCAATGTAATCGCATCATTTCTAATGCATATCCTCAAAAGGAAATAGGAAAGCCAAATTGACACATCATCGAACGAACCATGTCCTACAAGGTTCAATTCCTCCTATCAGACACACCATACAATGTGGTATTTCGGGTGGAGTCAACTCTGAAACGATCTCACAGTTTTGAGATGATTGTCAAACTCTTGGCTCAAATATCCATTACCTCGATCTAATCGAACTACTTAATAGCTTTGCCAAGTTGTTTTGTACTTCATCTTGAAATGTTCGAAACATCTCAAATGATTCACCTTTGGACTTCATCAGATAGACATAGTCATATCTAGATAAGTCATCGGTGAATGTGATGAAACACCAAAATTCTCCCCTAGCAATGCTGCTTAATAGTCCACATACATCTCATGTATAATGACCAATAAGTCACTAGCCCTCCGACTA
Source organism: Adenophora triphylla var. japonica (assembly GCA_022495995.1). NCBI lineage: Eukaryota > Viridiplantae > Streptophyta > Magnoliopsida > Asterales > Campanulaceae > Adenophora > Adenophora triphylla. Next base: position 49,200 of record JAFEMH010004984.1, on the reverse strand, counting down.
CTCTTAGTGTAGGGTGGTTTGGTCAATAATCCCAATAAACAAGATCCACATTCCTCAAGTGATTCAGAGTCATATGAGTCTAAAAGTCCATGTTAATGAAGTTTAGATATATGTTTCTTATTTATCTGACCAAGCCGGCAATGCCATATGAACGCGTTTTTCATATTATTCGGTTTAGATTTCCCATTCATATTATAGATATCTTCAATATTATTTTGTTTCTCATCATCAAGGATATGAAGACCATTCAATGACATATGCAATACAATAAGGCATATCATTAAATAAATATAAAACTTCTTATTATCAATAAGAAAATTATATCCTTCATCATCCATATAAGAAATGAAAATAATACTCCTACCCAAATTCAAAACTTAGTAACAATTGTTTGAAACAAGTACTAATTCACTAGGTAAATTCGACTTCATAAGTCCCTATGGCTAATGTAGCAACTCTTGCTTCATTCCCACGCATAGGTTTAATTTACCTTCTTTGAGTAGCTTTCTATTCTTTATTCCTTGCACATTTTAAACAAATGTGGGATCCATGTTCGGTATCATATACCCAAGAACAAGAAATCGAAAGGAAAATATCTATCATATAGATACTTGAAGTAGTAGCAATCATATTGCCCTTCTTCACCTTTTAGGCCTTCCTAATAAGCCTTGCAACTTTGCTTCCAATGCCAATCTCATTACAATGGTAGCAAAATGCATCCTTTTGAGACACTTTGGGTTTAGCCTCTTTGACTTTGGCAACTTTTGCCCTAGGTTTATCAACCTCTGCTTTACCTACTTTGTGTTTCCTTTTAAACCCTTTCTTGTGTTAACAATTAACACATTTGCGGATTGCTCCTTGTTCATCTCATGAATTAAGAGCCTTCACCACAACATATATCTTTTGTCTAGCTTCCACTTGAAACATTTCCTTTGTGCATTGTGCTAGAACAAAAGCAGTTATCATGTGCTCAAGGTTCTTCATAAGAATCTTTAAACATGGTGAATGCGCGCTCGCCGAAAATATATATATAAATATAAGGAGTCGCCACGCCGTTTTAAGAGGAAACATTGAAAACCTTTGTTTTAGAGAGAAAACATGAGTTCGGGGGTCAGGTTACGTGTTGGGAAGAACCGAGAGTTCACCCAACACGCCTCGTCCATAGACGAGTCTTTCAATCAAACACATCCAAGTAAGTCCAAAGTGTGTGCAAATATCGATAATAAACGAAATGTGATAAAATGCATCTTATTAATTATGAAACGAGAAATTACATATTGTGAGCCCATTATTTAGGGAGGCCACATCCCTGATACAAACAAACTAGAACAGATTACAAAGGAAAAGAGTCACTGCTGATGGGTCATGTGTGTCGCATGACACATCGTACCAGTGACCACATGTGTCGCGTGACACAGGATCACTTGGGGACGAAGGTGTCGCGTGACACATATGAGTCTTCTGCAGAAACCTCACAATATGAACTCAGAAATTAACGAAGCTATACGAGATCTAATTAACAATTTGAATTATGAACGAAAAACATAAACAACATCAAATCGACCCGGGGAGTGTGGATATGGGTAGATCCACACCCCCTTGGGGGCTCAAACACCAAATTCAACCAAATCAATCAATATGAGCTCAATTACACAATCTATGCAAGTTAAACAGAGATTGTGATTGGGATTCGATAATTCGAGATGGCTAGGATCCGATTGCTGAATCCAAACAAAATAGAACTATAAAATTGCAAGGAATTAAATGAGAGAGAGAGAGAGAGAGGGTTAGGGAATTGTTACCCTTGTTGATTCCACGAATTCTATATCTAGTCGATATAGAATCCTTCAATTCTTCGTTGTAGATCTCACGGCTACGATCGAAGGGTTCCAATTGGTGTAGGTAGAGAATTGGGTTTGGATGAGAGGGATTAGTGGGTTGGAAGGTAGGAGAGAGAGAGGTTTTGTGCTTGGGACGCTCGTTACAATGCTATTTTGGCAGAGTAACAGTAGGCTAGCCTTGGGATCCATTTCAATGAGGGGAGGGTCTTATTTATAGGCTGCGGTTTTGCCTTAGTATGTCACACGACCTTACGCGTCCACTTTCCATGCCTCAGGCGTCGCGTGACACAAGGTGGCTCAACCGCTTTTGGCGCCAAAACCGGTTACGGAACATTCGGAAAATTCCCAAAAGGTCCAACAGGTTTTATTCCCGAGGGTCCTTTGGCATGAATGATGTACCAAAAGGTACTTCCTTCGCGGGAAACTCATGGAACGTTTCCGGAAGTCTCGGGATAGGCGGGAATTTACCAAAACGCCCCTTAATGCGGTTTTATTATATTAAAATGCATCGAAAAGGTTGCGAATTGGATTGGCGTACTTACGAGCCGCTCGGCAACGTCACTTTTGGAAAAAGTGGGGTTGTCGATAAAATAAGACCCAATCTCAATGAGCGAGTTTGGGGTTAAGGTGAAGGACTAGAAGGGTGAGAAGGGGAAAATTATGGTTTGGACCTTTACGAGAAAGGATTCCTACGTATCCCTTTAAGAAAGGAATCGAAGCCAAGTCGTAGTTCGGAATTACCAATGCGACTACAAGCAAGAAAGGGGTAGAGATGTGTCTTCATACCTTTGCTGTGCTTACCTGTGACTTCTGTTGTGCTCCGCTTGAGAGGCTTTTCTTGGGTTTGGCTCTGCTTGAGAGGCTTTTCTCCTTGGTGGGCTCCGCTAGAGAGGCTTTTCCTTTGGTTTGGCTACGCTTGAGAGGCTTTTCTTCTTTGTGTGCTCCGCTAGAAGGCTTTTCTTCTTTGTGTGCTCATTAGAGGCTCTTTCCTTTGGTTTGGCTCTGCTTGAGAGGCTTTTCTTCTTTGTGTGCTCCGCTAGAGAGTCTTTTCTTCTTTGTGTGCTCCGCTAGATAGGCTTTTTCCTTTGGTTTGGCTCTGCTTGAGAGGCTTTTCTTCTTTGTGTGCTCCGCTAGAGAGGCTCTTTCCTTTGGTTTGGCTCTGCTTGAGAGGCTTTTCTTCTTTGTGTGCTCCGCTAGAGAGGCTTTTCTTCTTTGTGTGCTCCGCTAGAGAGGCTTTTCTTCTTTGTGTGCTCCGCTAGAGAGGCTTTTCTAGGTTTGGCTCTGCTTGAGAGGCTTTTCTTGGTTTGGCTCTGCTTGAGAGGCTTTTCTTGGTTTGGCTCTGCTTGAGAGGCTTTTCTTGGTTTGGCTCTGCTTGAGAGGCTTTTCTTGGTTTGGCTCTGCTTGAGAGGCTTTTCCTGGGTTTGGCTCTGCTTGAGAGGCTTTTCTTGGGGCTGTCACAGATACGCATGCTTTTTTTGTTTTGTTCTTTCTTCTCCAGTTTGGTCGGAGGTCCAGTCGTCGAGACTCAATTGATTATTGTACCTGCGGGGGTAAAACAACAACTCCAACGCGCTACACTTGAATAAGCCTATCTTGTTAGCAAAGATTACTATGGTGTCTCGAACCATTTTTGGAAATATTGTGAGATCTATGGTGTCTCGAACCAATTTTGAAAATATTGTGAGATCTATGGTGTCTCGAACCATTTTTGAAAATGTTGTGAGAACTATGGTGTCTCGAACCAATTTTGAAAATATTGTGAGATCTATGGTGTCTCGGACCAATTTTGAAAATGTTGTGAGATCTATGGTGTCTCGAACCATTTTTGAAAATGTTGTGAGAACTATGGTGTCTCGAACCATTTTTGAAAATGTTGTGAGAACTATGGTGTCTCGAACCATTTTTGGAAATATTGTGAGATCTATGGTGTCTCGAACCATTTTTGGAAATATTGTGAGATCTATGGTGTCTCGAACCAATTTTGAAAATATTGTGAGAACTATGGTGTCTCGAACCAATTTTGAAAATGTTGTGAGAACTATGGTGTCTCGAACCAACTTTAAAACGACATGATATGATGACTAGACGCTTGAAAGAAATATGCGTTCATACCTGTATTGTGCTCATTCGCAGCTGTCGGAAGGTCTTAGACTACCATTGTTGCTTACGCTTTCTGCTTTGGGGATAAGTGTAGCTTCCGGAGGGCTCACGCTACTTCTTTCTGCTCTCTTGTTGTTCTTTCTTTCATGTCACAGGCTTTGCTTGGGAAGCTGGGGACTTTGCCTTTTTCTCGTTTCTTTCTTTCTCAATTTGGTGCGAGGGCCGATCTTGAGACTCAATTGATTATTGTACTGCGAGGGTAAGACAACAACTCCCGATGCTATGTCTAAATAAGCTTATCTTGTTAGCAAAGATTAATTTATGTTAGCTTGTTTGCACGAGTGCATTCCTGTTTGCAGGGAAAGCAAATGCGATTATTGGGTTAAAGGTCGGTTTGCCGGGTTTATTCATGAGGTTTTGGGATTGTTTCGGACAGGTATGTATAGTAGGGGTCCTCTCCCGTGAGGTGGAAAATGATATGGCGCAGCTAGGCAAGTCGGGGACGCTCAGAGAGTACGGTGCAGCGGAGTCCCGAGTGTATCGCGTGTACGAGACGGCAAGCGAGAGGGCGAGAGAGCCATCCCGGCTTGGTGAAGCCCCAGGTTGACGGTGCAAAGCAATCTGGAGGGAATCGGGTAAGGAGAGCCGGAGGGATACCTTAACCAAAGCCCCGGCTTGAGGATATTCCATGCGGCTTCATCGCGAGCGAGAGTCATCTTGTAGCCACAGAGGCAATTCATCATTTCAAACCGTAGTCAATCGATCATTTGGACAAGACTCGAAAATGTTTACGCGCAGGGGCACATCTTTCGAATGATGGGAAATGAATCCCGAGTTCTGTGTATGACACTCTCGCTTTGGGTTTGACTCGTTTGAGAGAGGATAAGCATCATAAGGTGTGGAAAGTGTATGGAAGCCCTGGCCGACCGAAACGGTGTTTAGCTCTATCTTCCTATGATGTAGCAAGCAGAAGACTTGTCGAGACACTTGAAAACTTGTCCTATTCGTGATGATCACAAAGCCGCTTAAAACCCTTTATTGATGTTCGGGTTAGTCAACCGCCAAAGGCGATGTGAGCAAATATTTTTTATCAATCCCGAGGAGAAAACCCACCGATATCGAGAATCGGAAGGATAGGCAGTGTATGGGCATGGTCCTTGAAGAGACCGGATTTTACGAGATTTGTTTATGATTTCGGCCAGGACCAATTATGGTTGCCTACGTTCCCCTCCATAGGAGGAGCTCAGGTCGCCGTAGTTCGGCTTATCCCGAATGAAAAGAATGAACGATGAAGTTCGGGGATGTGAGGACCTTCGAAGATTTTAAGAATTGAAAAATATGTCCTCTTAGAGTGTCGATGGGAGACACAGATGCGAAGCCCAGTGGGGACGTCCACGGCATGTGTTTGCGAGGAGAAATGAAATATGCTCACATACAACGTCAAATGAACGGACGGAATTTGCACAATCTTCAATTTATGGTCCTTTGAGCCGGGATGAACTTGGCTCGCTTCAAGCAATAATCTGTTTTATATCTCGACGGTATTGGAATGAGGCTGCTATCCAGGTAGGAAGCTGCGGCCCAGGGCTTCGGGATTTGGATCGGTCTTTGGGTGATTTAGGATATTATGACCTCTTAAAACGAGAGGTCGGCTAGGCTTTTTGCTGGCTGAACCTCTAAAGATGAGAGGTTGGCTCTTGGGTATGTGTTTGGGATTTCTAAGGTGAGGGAATCCATGATTGCATCTTCAATGCCTCTAAGAATGAGAGGTCAATCTTGGCTTTGGCTAAAGGGCAAAGGTAAGGGTAATGGTAATGGTAATGTCCTCTAAAATCGAGAGGACGGCTTGGGATCGGTTTGAGGTAATGGTGAGGGGACATCCAAGTTGTCTCTTTATTCACTCTGAGACTCCTCCTGAGTAACGACCGAATCCTTTGACTTTGCTTTCTGAGAGTATCACTGGGGACTAGGCTCTCTTTATTTTCTTTTCTTTTTATTTTTTTTATTTTTTTTTTATTTTTTATTTTATTATTTATTTTTTGAGAGAAGTACTTCAGCTAGTCCCCAAGATGGACCATTGCTTTCCATCGCTTTTGAGCTTGGACCAGGTCGATCTTCTTTTGCATCGCGGGAGCCTCAAGGATAGTCCCTCTTCTTCGGGTGATGGCTAAACGGGTTTCAACTAGGCCGGTCTTGAAATGAAGGGATATTGTTTAGTGAGGGTAAGGTAATGGTTTTCCTAAGGGTGAGGGGTTTCAACCGCAGCACCTACCGGATAGTCTGAACGAGATAGAGTCTTCGTTTGCTTGTTAAGCTTACTTCGCGGAAGATCCATGCAAATTCATCGAGCAACGAGATTATGAAAGAGGTGTGAGCATATGGGACGCAAGATGGGGATATCTGTCGATTTTCTCGCTCCGATCAATTCAAACATTAGTTATTTCAAAGCATTAGTCGGTGAGCAGCACAAGTGATCATTTGGAATAAGACCATTTCAATTGAGTGTAACGTAGGTATACTAGTGATGTCTTGAGTCTAGCAAGAAGAGAAACAAAGATTTTATCACTGCAAAGCAAAAACTGGTCCAACTTGGACTCGACAGACTCATGTCCGACAGTGGACATTCTAGACCCTACGAGGACTGATCGACAGCTTCAACATTGAGCATCGTTGCCATCGGTGCGGTGAGGACCCTTCTTGATCTCTTTGTCATTTATAGGTCTTCCTTCTTGGCTTTAGCAATCTGGGCAAGCACCCGGGCCTCTCGCTTGCGAGGAAAAATATCTTCAAGTGTAGCTCGCAACTCTTTCGATGGACATACCATTTGCACTCTGGCCGACCCATGGGATATGAACTTCTAGATTCGTGGGCCATAGTCTTCTACTGCACCGAGCATTTTGGCTTACGCATCGGATGGACGATCACTCGGGCACTTGAGGCACACTTCCGCCTCGGAGATATGGACCAATGAGCACCGGGAAGCGAGCGCACACCCAACTTGCCGTAGCCTTGCGAGAGGTGAAGAGGTGAGAGCGTGTATAAGGCAGAGGATATAGAATCTTGAGATGGTACGGGAGAGGGAAGAACGGGAAAATGAGACGGACTCGTGCAACACTTATTAATCTTCAAGTAGAAATCGGTGTTTTAAGTCCTAGAGACGGTTGGAAAAGGATAAGCCTTTATTCACGCAATCTAGACATCGGGGGAACCTAGGACACATCATCCACAAATACACCAAATGCGTTGTTTCAAAATTAATAATAGGCGACAGTACCTGAACAAAACCGAAGCATTTATGGGACGAACGAGCAGCCCCAATTTACGGAGAAATTTGGGCGGCATAACGGGTATTCCTGAAGAAATTCAAGGAAAAATCCGGCATGACCTCTCGTCGGTGCATGTTGACAAAGCGGCATGATCTCTCGTTAGAACATGCCGTGGGAACGACATGTCCTCTCGTGAAACCATGTTGCGATGGAAACATGCCCACACGTGCTAGGTTTTGGGGTAGGTACGAAAGCCTTTTAAAATTTTTGAAGCAATTCATTTTAGTGTATTTGAAAATGTCGTGTCAAAAACCAACCGTTTTTTGGGTAAGGTTTAAAAGTGTGGCGCCACCTATAACGCACTAGGGGTATGGGTTTGACATTAGGCGCTCAAGCGTAGGCGAATTTTATGGCCGTCCGCGATGCCGTCAATCGCACCCGAGGGTTCTAGATCTACGTGGTGTAGTGTGCGGGATGGCTAGATTCCTTTATTTGCGAAAAATGATTTTTTTTGATTTTTTTTTATTTTTTTGAAAAAGAAAACAACACACACCCTCACACAGGATAAACAGGGAACAACAATCAATTGAGTCACGCTTGATTCAAGGGACTGCCCTCAAACCAGTCTTCTGATGATCTGTTCAGTGGCCGCCTTATGTCGCGTGACACAGGACAACCAGAGACAAAGGTGTCGCACGACTTGGGTGGTCACTGAACCAGCAGCTCCTCAAATCATCAAATCAGCCCCTGCTTTACCATATCAAGAGCAACACAGAGATACCAATGCACAACAAATGACCACAGAAGCCTGAAAGGGCTCACAAGTTCCATAATCAACAAAATGTAGGCATCACAAATGATTATCGAATAATGTACACAACATGGATGCATTGGATGTTTTTTGACTAAACGAAAGCTTGACCCACTTAACACTTGAAAAACGGGTTTTCAAATGTTTCTGTCCCCAGCAGAGTCGCCACTGAATGCGCGCTCGCCGAAAATATATATATAAATATAAGGAGTCGCCACGCCGTTTTAAGAGGAAACATTGAAAACCTTTGTTTTAGAGAGAAAACATGAGTTCGGGGGTCAGGTTACGTGTTGGGAAGAACCGAGAGTTCACCCAACACGCCTCGTCCATAGACGAGTCTTTCAATCAAACACATCCAAGTAAGTCCAAAGTGTGTGCAAATATCGATAATAAACGAAATGTGATAAAATGCATCTTATTAATTATGAAACGAGAAATTACATATTGTGAGCCCATTATTTAGGGAGGCCACATCCCTGATACAACAAACTAGAACAGATTACAAAGGAAAAGAGTCACTGCAGATGGGTCATGTGTGTCGCATGACACATCGTACCAGTGACCACATGTGTCGCGTGACACAGGATCACTTGGGGACGAAGGTGTCGCGTGACACATATGAGCCTTCTGCAGAAACCTCACAATATGAACTCGAAATTAACGAAGCTATACGAGATCTAATTAACAAGTGAATTATGAACGAAAAACATAAACAACATCAAATCGACCCAGGGAGTGTGGATATGGGTAGATCCACACCCCCTTGGGGGCTCAAACACCAAATTCAACCAAATCAATCAATATGAGCTCAATTACACAATCTATGCAAGTTAAACAGAGAGATTGCGATTGGGATTGGTAATTCGGATGGCTAGGATCGATTGCGAATCCAAACAAAATAGAACTATAAAATTGCAAGGAATTAAATGAGAGAGAGAGAGAGAGGGTTAGGGAATTGTTACCCTTGTTGATTCCACGAATTCTATATCTAGTCAGATATAGAATCCTTCAATTCTTCGTTGTAGATCTCACAACTCTGATCCAAGGGTTCCAATTGGTGTAGGTAGAGAATTGGGTTTGGATGAGAGGGATTAGTGGGTTGGAAGGTAGGAGAGAGAGAGGTTTTGTGCTTGGGACGCTCGTTACAATGCTATTTTGGCAGAGTAACAGTAGGCTAGCCTTGGGATCCATTTCAATGAGGGGGAGGGTCTTATTTATAGGCTGCAGTTGGCTGCCTTAGTATGTCACACGACCTTACGCGTCCACTTTCCATGCCTCAAGCTGTCGCGTGACACAAGGTGGCTCAACCGCTTTTGGCGCCAAAAACCAGTTTCTGGAACATTCCGGGAAAATACCCAAAAGGTCCAACAGGTTTTATTCCCAAGGGGTCCTTTGGCATGAATGATGTACCAAAAGGTACTTCCTTCGCGGGAAACTCATGGAACGTTTCCGGAAGTCTCGGGATAGGCCGGGAATTTACCAAAACGCCCCTTAATGCAGTTTTATTATATTAAAATGCATCGAAAAGGTTGCGAATTGGATTGGCGTACTTACACATGGTGGCAAGTATAAGACAAGCAATATCATTAGAATCATCAACATGTTTCCAATGTTGCTCCTTATCTGCCCTTTGCAACATTTGCAGTGGGTTCAGCAGGAATGGATTCATCAAGAACGTACACATTTGCCCAAGAACCATTATTTAGGCTTCTGATCCAATCAGAATTATCTGTATCGTTCCTTCCGAACTTTGTCCTTCATAAGGACGAATCGCAATTTATTGTGTAATGCTACTTCTACAACAAAATATGCAAAATATATGAACACATATTAATATCAACACATTTATCATCTAAGAGAAAATCATGTATTTCACAAATACTCCCACTAAATTATACACCTTTCAATGCAAATAAGCATAATATACATTTAATGGGCCAAGATCTAATTTTAATTTAATCTCAAGTACGCTATGGCGCACCGTTCAAGATTAAATTAATTAGGTAGAAAACATCAATCATATCGTATATGACTCTTAGATCTTTTATGAGATTTATTTAAGACATCATATGTCTAAGCATATTTTAATCTCATCTTATGCCTTGGATCCAAAATCATTTTGATAACCCAATTAAGTTCATCCACTTTAAACGTATAGGAACCACCATTTCCTTATTTTGCTCGCAAACGAATAGAATCAAAGTACCTTGCTATGGCAAGTCCACCCAAAACTATCCGAGTGGTCTCAAGTGTTTTAATCATGGATTGGCATAAAGAACTTAAAAGTTAAAGGAAGGTTCTTTAAAGCAGATTATAAGCATATCAACAAAGATAATCATAATCGCGCACCAGGTAAGTTCCTAGGAAAATAGGTAAGCCACAAGGACTACTTAAGTACCAAATCTTTTCTTTGACAGAACTCTCCTAGACATGCATAATTAGAATACCAGCTCTGATTTGCAACATAACCAATACTTTGTATACTGACTTGTTTCTCACAAACAATCAGATTCTTTTTGGATTTTGCGTAAACTGACTTATTTCTCATAAACAATCAGAAAACCAAAATTTTAATGTTTTAACTAAACATTCAGGAAATTACAATTCAATGTTTCAACTAAACATCTAACAAAACTTCTTAACACTTAAGAACATATAATTCATGCATCGCAACAATCAATAAAAATCATATTTAAATTAATTAAGCATGCATAGACAATGAATTAATCTAGCATAACCCTATAAACTTAATTTCCAGAAAGTTATAGCATCCAGATTAAGACAGAAACATATCACATTATCAACATAATCACAGATAAGCAAGAGAAACTAACAAACTGATTCTGCCCAGATTGGCAAGTCCTGTCGCGCGGCGACATCAGCCAGTTGGCTAGATTTGTCGCGTGACATACTAAGCCCAATTACCAGATTTCTCTTCGTGGCCTATTATGTCGCACGACTAGAGAAGCCAGTTTGGCAGTTTTTCTGAACTTTAATCAATTTCAATCATAAAGCAATTAAATCAAATAAACAGCTTTTAACAAATTTAATTCAATATGAACAAAAAACGATTTTGCCACAATGTTTCAAAAACAATAAAACTATCGCATACAAAACATGCAATAAGCATATAAACAATTTAAATCTTAATTCTAGCATGCCAATTCAAACTTAACCATACGAACAGGGCTTTGATACCACTGTTGGGTTTTATGGGTCCATGCGCAGCGGAATTAGCATCTAAATAACACAAAACTCAAGCCCTAAGATCCGTTCTATACGATTAAATTGAATTCCTATGAGATAGAATTTACCAACCTTAATTGCTTTCCGTTCTTGAGCTATCGAACGATTTGTCGATGTGATTTTGAATCACAAACTTCAATCTTCAAAAACTTGAAACTTCAGATTCGAAGTCTAGGCCTTGATCGTCGTACGAGCGAAGACCCTCTAGTAGTATCCCTTTAGAATGAACCAAAAACAGTTCTTGAGAATTGCTAGATTCTTAAACCTTAGAGAGAATATTGAGAAACCTTTGTTGTGATTTTTCCTTAGAAAATTCGGCTAGGTTTTGGCTGCTCACAGACTCATATTTATACTACCATAGTATCAATATTAGTGCCCTAATCGTATTAGGAAACTAAGCTGTAAACGCCTCTTGGCATGAAGTGTCACGCGGCGACACATGCCAGTTGACCAGTTCTGTCGCGCGGCTTCATAAGCCATATCAGGAACTCTCAATCATTTTTTCTTTGGTTTAACCAATTTATTCTAATTGTGTGTGACCCAATATGATTATATTATGTTGGTAATGAGCCCGATCATATCGACCCTCATAAGACATAAGCGGACTCTAGCAAGCCATTATGTCTACCCAAATAACATAACGTAAAAGTTCACGTTTCCAATGGTACACTTCCATTTCTCCATTTGTCTCACGATGTTATATTGAACACAAGTCATGGTCCACGTCAACTTGTATTTGTTCAATGCTTTCTCGATCTTGAGTATAATGATAATCCAATCTCATTGGGGTATGGCCATACACTTTCATCATTATCACTCATCGAGGGGCCCAAGCAAAATATCTCTCTTTCGAGGGACAAATTCCATCTTGACTTATCATCCTTCCCATCATGAATTCGATCATGCCAAAGATAGCCTTTATAAATATCGTGTTAAGATATCGTTTGACTAAAATCAAACATAACTTTCATCATATGTAAGGTCATGATAATCTCAGGTCAAGGGACTAAATGAAGTGACCATATGAGATTTAATTATGACATTTGACCATGACATAAATCTCATACGGGTCAAGTCCAGTCACTTGTTCACTAACAAGTACCCATAAATTTAATGTGCATCTCTATGCATATAATCATCATATGATTATCCATTAACATTTATACTAATTATTCACTTAATAATTAGGGACGGAGATTATTACAAATAAATATGCAAAATATATATAATAATCAAATAATAAACTTTCTCTTTAATCAAGGAAAAAGATGATACATAATGGTTTAAGTTAAACATAACTAAAGCCTAGGGCATTACACCAACACATTTTGAGTCGAAAGTAATATTTATTTTTGAAATGAAGATTATAATTTTTTATAGAAGTATATTTTTTAAAGTATTTATTTGAGATGGAAAAAATAATATTTCTATTTAATTTTCTTTATTAATAATTATTATTTTATAATTTAAAGTGGGACGGAGTTTGTAATTTTGGTTTGTTTGGATCGGTTAAGTAGAGAGAAAATTGATTTGGTTTGTTTGGATCGGTTAAGGGCTTTGGTTTGTTTGGTCGGTTAAGGCTTTGGTTTGTTTGATCGGTTAAGGCAAGACAAGAGAAAGTGGAAAATTGATTTGGTTTGTTGAAGTTATAGGGAAAATTGATCAGTCAATAAATAAAAAGGTCAAAGGTTGACCGATCGATCCAAACCAAAGAAAGTACAAACTCCGTCTCACTTTAAATTATAAAATAATAATTATTAATAAAGAAAACTAAATACAAATATTATTTTTCCATCTCAAATAAATACTTTACAAAATATACTTCTATAAAAAATTATAATCTTCATTTCAAAAATAAATATTACTTTCGACTCAAAATTATTAACCAAAAATAATACTACATTTTTTGTCCAAAAAAATGAGCATTATTTCCTTCGTCCCAATGAATATTTTAAAAATTAATACTACTTCCTTCGTCCCAATGAAGCAGTATTATTTTTTAAAATATTCATTGGGATGAAGAAAGTAATGTTCATTTTTTTGGACAAAAAAAGTAGTATTATTTTTTGGTTATTCATTTTGAGTCGAAAGTAATATTTATTTTTGAAATGAAGATTATAATTTTTTATAGAAGTATATTTTTTAAAGTATTTATTTGAGATGGAAAAAATAATATTTCTATTTAATTTTCTTTATTAATAATTATTATTTTGTAATTTAAAGTGGGACGGAGTTTGTAATTTTGGTTTGTTTGGATCGGTTAAGTAGAGGGAAAATTGATTTGGTTTGTTTGGATCGGTTAAGGGCTTTGGTTTGTTTGGTCGGTTAAGGCTTGGGTTTGTTTGATCGGTTAAGGCAAGAGAAAGTGGAAAATTGATTTGGTTTGTTGAGGTTATAGGGAAAATTGATCGGTCAATAAATAATAAAATAAATAATAAGGTCAACGGTTGACCGATCGGACCGATCCAAACCAAAGAAATTACAAACTTCGTCCCACTTTAAATTACAAAATAATAATTATTAATAAAGAAAACTAAATAGAAATATTATTTTCTCCATCTCAAATAAATACTTTAAAAAATATATACTTCTATAAAAAAATTATAATCTTCATTTCAAAAATAAATATTACTTTCGACTCAAAATAATTAACCAAAAAATAATACTACATAGTTACCTAAGGGGGAAAAGCCTATATTCAAAATTTTCAAATCCAATTTTGGAAAGGGGAAAGAAATTCAATTTTCAAATCCAATTTTGGAAAGGGTAAAGAAAACGTCTACCTCTTCCCGTCCTTCTTCAAAGACAATTAATTCAACACTTTCAATCCTATTGAGAAAAAAAGATTGAAGGATGAAGATGAGAAGATCATTTTCACTGGAAAAGAAAAAGAATTTGGAAGGTTCAAAGGGGGAAGGTATGGGTGGTCTCTATTCCCCCTTTTGGATTAACAATTTCAATGTTATTTTATGCCATGCTATACTATGTTATACTTTAGTGATATTTATGCTCATTTTGCTATGTGTTCAAAGTTACTTGAATGAAATCAATGTAGGGATTAGGGTGTACCTCACGTTTCTGGCCTTCAAGCTTTGTCTTTTGATCCTCTTTATGATCCATCCCCATTCCATGCTTTCAAATTTTTACTTTCGTGCACGATCGTGGTATGTTGTTGAATGACAAATTGTATATCTAATTTACAAACTTATAATTATTGTGATTCCAGCAGTAAATTTTCACCCCCTTTATTTGTGTCTAGACTCTTCTAATGTTCTACAGATTGCAAAGATGGCATTCGTTTAGTGAGTCTAAAGAAGATTTCATAAAGTAAAGGCTAAAAAGTGCAGTTACAAATTGTAATTTTCTGTAGGGTTAATTATACATGTGTATTGAAAACTAATATAGAATGAAAATCTTTGCGCCTAATCAAATGTGGTAGAATGCTGACACCTCTTAAATTATGTTAGGGAGAATGGTTATACTTGATAAAAGTTTATCTTAATGCAGTTATGATTAGAAAAATGAAGTTAAATATGTGTAAGTACCGGTGCTTATGAAACATTTAACGAAACAAACATTAATTATTACATGAAAAATAGGGAAAAGGTTAGAGAATTCTTATGAGGACAACGGAGCTGTGACACTTCTTTGATATCAGTTGCAGAGACGACGGTGTAAACAAGAACAATGGATCCATTAATCTGAGCACCAAGACATGAACCCTTGGTCGAGCCTCTTTTTATTGCTTAACTGATGAAAAAAAAACTTTTATAATTTAATTTTCTTAAAAAAATAATTAATAACTTTCACTTTGAATTATTGATACCTGGTGGTAGAACTACACATTCGAGGTTTGCCATTCCTTTTAATCTGAATGAAGATTATGTTTATAATATTAGTCAAGGTAGCTCTTTAGCAGAATTAATTATCAAGTCGCATTTGATTATTTGGGATGAGGCACCAATGATGCATAAACATTGTTTTGAGGCTTTGGATAGGAGCATGAGGGATATAATGAGAGTGATTGATCCTAAGAGGAATAAATATGTTTTTGGTGGGAAAACAATTGTTTTTGGTGGTGATTTTAGGCAAATTCTTCCTGTAATTCCAAAGGGTAGTCGACAAGATATTGTGCATGCCACTATTAATTCGTCTTATCTATGGAGGCATTGTGTTGTATTGAGGTTAACAAAGAATATGAGGTTACAAGGATTAGACTCAAGTTTAAACTCAGAGAATTTAAGACAATTTGCTGATTGGATAGCTAAAATTGGAGATGACAAAGTTAATGAGCCGAATGATGGAGTTATTCCCATTGAAATCCCACGAGAGTTCTTAATTGAGGAATTTAATAATCCGATTACTGCTATGGTTGAGAGTATATATTCAGAGTTTATTATGAATGCCCGTCACGATTTGTCATACTTTGAAGAAAGAGCAATTTTGGCACCAACTTTGGATGTTGTTAATGCTGTTAATGAATATATGGTGTCATTGAATGATTCTGCTGCAAGGATATATTTAAGTTTCGATGTTGCATGTCATACTGATAAGAATTCTGAGTCCTTAAGTGATCTTCATACACCTGAGTTCATAAATAGTATTTGTATATCTGGGCTTCCTAATCATACATTAAACTTGAAAGTAGGAACCCCGGTGATGCTGCTTCGTAATATAGACTCTTCAATTGGTCTTTGTAATGGGACGCGTTTGGTTATCACCAGGCTTGGAAATCATGTTTTAGAAGGTGAAGTAATTTCGTCATGTGATATTGGTCGAAAAGTTTTGATTCCGAGAATGTCGTTAACACCATCAGACACCAGGATTCCTTTTCGATTTGAGAGAAGACGATTCCCATTGATGATCTCATATGCTATGACTATTAACAAAAGCCAAGGTCAATCATTGTCTTTTGTTGGTCTTATACTAAGAAAGCCTGTGTTTTCCCACGATCAACTTTATGTTGCTTTATCATGAGTCAAAAATCCGCTTGGTCTTAAAATATTGATTTGTAATGATGACAAGTCTGGCCAATCTGATCTATGTACTGACAATGTAGTGTTTAAGGAAATTTTTCATAATGTATAAATGCATTTCTCTTTGTTAGTTAATTTTTCTTTAAATGTTTTCTTTAGAATAACATGTAATGTCCGTGCATCGCACGGGTGTAGCACTAGTAAATAAATAAAATCCAAAAAGCCCTAAAAATATTGCTTCTTGCATATTATGGTAACAGGTATATATTCACTCTTAATAAAAAAATCCCCAAATTATTCAATTTCCATAGATTATTTATGATAGTTTTAAATTTTTAGCAAGAAATATATGATTGTATACACTATAAGATTCATCAACAGCCCCGTAATAAATAAAAAAATGATAGTAGCTCAGCTAACTAAAAATTTAGTATTTGTTCTTCATCTATTTTTTAAGCATAGTATTGTAAAAACATTTTGTTAATTTCATTACTTTATATTTTAAGTTTCTTTTAAAATTATGCATCTTATATTTTATTTCTATGTTAAAGACACATTTTGGAGCAAAAAAAGGTCATTCATTTTGGAATGGAGATGTTCTTTAAGTTTGTTTTTTTTTTTTTTTTTTTTTTTTTGGTTTTGCAAGATTGTTGTATTTTGAATATGTAGATGAAATTCAATAATTTTGATATATAATGTGAATTTATTTTAAATTGTCTTATTTTTATTAGGTGTATTTAATCTTTTGTTAAATAATATAATGAATTCAAATATTTTACTTGAAATGCAAAAAGAAAAATAAGCTATAATTGATTTGATTTGATTTAATTTAATTATTTTAATTAATATATAAGACTATATTTTAGTTTAACAAATAATTTATATGATTTAATTATAAGGTCGATCGGCATGCGTATGAGTCAATTTATACATTAGGGGCATTTCAATATTCTTACATAATTCAATAGTTTTTCAGCTTTTTGAACAAACATATTCAATAAATAATAAAATAAATAATAAGGTCAACGGTTGACCGACCGGACCGATCCAAACCAAAGAAAGTACAAACTTCGTCCCACTTTAAATTACAAAATAATAATTATTAATAAAGAAAACTAAATAGAAATATTATTTTCTCCATCTCAAATAAATACTTTAAAAAATATATACTTCTATAAAAAATTATAATCTTCATTTCAAAAATAAATATTACTTTCGACTCAAAATAATTAACCAAAAAATAATGCTACATAGTTACCTAAGGGGGAAAAGCCTATATTCAAAATTTTCAAATCCAATTTTGGAAAGGGGAAAGAAATTCTATTTTCAAATCCAATTTTGGGAAGGGTAAAGAAAACGTCTACCTCTTCCCGTCCTTCTTCAAAGACAATTAATTCAAAACTTTCAATCCTATTGAGAAAAAAGATTGAAGGATGAAGATGAGAAGATCATTTTCACTGGAAAAGAAAAAGAATTTGGAAGGTTCAAAGGGGGAAGGTATGGGTGATCTCTATTCCCCCTTTTGGATTAACAATTTCAATGCTATGCTATGCCATGCTATACTATGTTATACTTTAGTGATATTTATGCTCATTTTGCTATGTGTTCAAAGTTACTTGAATGAAATCTATGTAGGGATTAGGGTGTACCTCACGTTTCTGGCCTTCAAGCTTTGTCTTTTGATCCTCTTTATGATCCATCCCCATTCCATGCTTCCGAATTTTTACTTTCATGCACGATCGTGGTATGTTGTTGAATGAAAAATTGTATATCTAATTTACAAACTTATAATTATTGTGATTCCAGCAGTAAATTTTCACCCCCTTTATTTGTGTCTGGACTCTTCTAATGTTCTACAGATTGTAAAGATGGCATTCGTTTAGTGAGTTTATAGAAGATTTCATAAAGTAAAGGCTAAAAAGTGCAGTTACAAATTGTAATTTTCTGTAGGGTTAATTATACATGTGTATTGAAAACTAATATAGAATGAAAATCTTTGCGTTTAATCAAATGTGGTAAAATGCTGACACCTCTCAAATTATGTTAGGGAGAATGGTTATACTTGGTAAAAGTTTATCTTAATGCAGTTATGATTAGAAAAATGAAGTTAAATATGTGTAAGTACCGGTGCTTATGAAACATTTAACGAAACAAACATTAATTATTACATGAAAAATAGGGAAAAGGTTAGAGAATTCTTATGAGGACAATGGAGCTGTGACACTTCTTTGATATCAGTTGCAGAGACGACGATGTAAACAAGAACAATGGATCCATTAATATGAGCACCAAGTCATGAACCCTTGGTCAAGCCTCTTTTTATTGCTTAACTGACGAAGAAAAAAACTTTTATAATTTAATTTTCTTAAAAAAATAATTAATAACTTTCACTTTGAATTATTGATACCTGGTGGTAGAACTGCACATTCGAGGTTTGCCATTCCTTTTAATCTGAATGAAGATTATGTTTATAATATTAGTCAAGGTAGCCCTTTAGCAGAATCAATTATCAAGTCGCATTTGATTATTTGGGATGAGGCACCAATGATGTATAAACATTGTTTTAAGGCTTTGGATAGGAGCATGAGGGATATAATGAGAGTGATTGATCCTAAGAGGAATGGATATGTTTTTGGTGGGAAAACAATTGTTTTTGGTGGTATTTTAGGCAAATTCTTCCTGTAAGTCGACAAGATATTGTGCATGCCACTATTAATTCGTCTTATCTATAGAGGCATTGTGTTGTATTGAGGTTAACAAAGAATATGAGGTTACAAGGATTAGACTCAAGTTTAAACTCAGAGAATTTAAGACAATTTGCTGAGTGGATTGCTAAAATTGGAGATGGCAAAGTTAATGAGCCGAATGATGGAGTTATTCCCATTGAAATCCCACGAGAGTTCTTAATTGAGGAATTTAATAATCCGATTACTGCTATGGTTGAGAGTATATATTCAGAGTTTATTATGAATGCCCGTCACGATTTTTCATACTTTGAAGAAAGAGCAATTTTGGCACCAACTTTGGATGTTGTTAATGATGTTAATGAATATATGGTGTCATTGAATGATTCTGCTGCAAGGATATATTTAAGTTCCGATGTTGCATGTCATACTGATAAGAATTCTGAGTCCTTAAGTGAGTTTTATTCACCTGAGTTCATAAATAGTTTTTGTATATCTGGGCTTCCTAATCATACATTAAACTTGAAAGTAGGAACCCCGGTGATGCTGCTTCGTAATATAGACTCTTCAATTGGTCTTTGTAATGGGATGTGTTTGGTTATCACCAGGCTTGGAAATCATGTTTTAGAAGGTGAAGTAATTTCGTCATGTGATATTGGTCGAAAAGTTTTGATTCCGAGAATGTCGTTAACACCATCAGACACCAGGATTCCTTTCCGATTTGAGAGAAGACAATTCCCATTGATGATCTCATATGCTATGACTATTAACAAAAGCCAAGGTCAATCATTGTCTTTTGTTGGTCTTATACTAAGAAAGCCTGTATTTTCCCACGGTCAACTTTATGTTGCTTTATCACGAGTCAAAAATCCGTCTGGTCTTAAAATATTGATTTGTAATGATGATAAGTCTGGCCAATCTGATTTATGTACTGACAATGTAGTGTTTAAGGAAATTTTTCATAATGTATAAATGCATTTCTCTTTTTTAGTTAATTTTTCTTTAGAGTAACATGTAATGTCCGTGCATCGCACGGGTGTAACACTAGTAAATAAATAAAAGCCAAAAAGCCCTAAAAATATTGCTTCTTGCATATTATGGTAACAGGTATATATTCACTCTTAATAAAAAATTCCCCAAATTATTCAATTTCCATAGATTATTTATGATAGTTTTAATTTTTTAGCAAGAAATATATGATTGTATAAACTATAAGATTCATCAACAGCCCCGTAATAAATAAAAAAATGATAGTAGCTCAGCTAACTAAAAATTTAGTATTTGTTCTTCATCTATTTTTTAAGCATAGTATTGTAATCCCCCTTGTTCTTGGGGTTGGAAACTCAAAGCATAAACTGTTCATCATCTTAAAATATGAAAGTCTTGTCTTCTATCTTCATCTAAACAATTTCTTTATATCAATCTCTAAATGACTTACATTTTGGAGACGTCCAACTTGTATGATTCAGTCAATTGAGAGAAGGACCTAGCGGAGAATCTCGATTGACGGAACCATATAAAGAAACTGGGTTCCATTGATCACAAAAGTAGTTCAACGGCCTAGGGATGTTCCTTTAATGGAAAGTATGTTGACTCTCGTTCTTAATGGATTCTTACTAATTATGGCCAGCTAGAGATAAGCCGGAATGCCCGTTTGTGACAGGACGGGAGTACCATAAACGGAAATCTCAAACAGTTAGGACATAATTAGTGAAAAATACAAACGCTATTTTCTTAACCCGAAGTAGTGTAAGCCTAACGTACCATCCTTGATTTTTATGAAAACCTTTATTTCCTAAGACAATGACTATTTGATGAATAAATTATGTGTATGATTTCCAATCCCGAGAATGCTTCGTTATATAAAGTTTTATTTGAAGTATTTTCTGTATATGTTTCTTTCTATTTCCAAAACCAATCTTTATCTCCCCCAATCTATTCTATAATTTTAATAAAGACGAAAATAATTCCTAAGTAAACCCTGTCTCTGTGGGATCGATCCGTACTTGTACCCGCTATATTGCAATAGCCCGTGCGCTTGCGGAATTTAAATAAACTGTTAGGTTTCGACACCCAACAACTCTCCCAGAAAAAATAAGAGTCAAGTGATACCAACGAAGAAAAGAGGATTCCTCAACATCCTCTTACAATGAAGCCTGAATGGAAACGCAAATGAAGAAGACTTTCAACATCCATCCATAAAGAGAAATGTTTAGCCTTAAGTCGTACTAATGATTGGCTTTCTTTTCAAACTCGTTAGAAATTTCTAGATGATGCAAGGTCCATTAAAGATAGAACAACTTTTATAGATCTTTGAGCCATGTAACGTTCTTTGTTGAGTCTAGGGGCTTCCTCTTAGTAATTCTCATACACACTCTTGAATTTCAAGCATCAAAACTGGGGCTTCCTAACCTTTCCTCCTAGTCAATCTCTACTTAAACTCTCAAGAGTAATCAAATCTACATTAGGAGCTTTCCCCTTTTCGCTTCTCACTCTCATCATCAGAGAATATACTTTCTCAAAAGAGTCAATGCTTGAATCACCTTCCAAAAAATAGAGTCTATCTCTCCTCAACTAAACTTGAGATCTCATATTTCTCCTTAATGAGATTCTTCTAACTGAGTCCCCTTCGAGTGAACATAGTTTTCGAAAAAAAAAAAAAAAAATGGCTCGCTAGGTTGAAAACTCGTAAAGAGCAGCCTAGGCAAAAGTTAGAGCACAAAAACAAAAGACGCAAAAGAGATGCCCGCTAGATTGAAAACCCGAAAGGGCGGTCTAGGGAAAAACCAGGGTGCGTCACTAAAGAAAAAAAAATTCAAAGGGAAAAAGGAGGGCATCCTTCTTCAATTCACACAGCCTCGTAAGCCTGTTCACGAAGTCATCTACAACATACAAGAAGTTTTGGGGCTTAGTGTCAAGAGAAGCCTTGGAAAATACGCACTTTGGATAGGCAGCATAAGTTCTACATAGCAAAAGCCATTGGAGTGGTTTAGACCTTGTTCAGTCAATGATCATCACATGAAAAACTTGGGAGCTTGACGATGAAAAAGTCCTACGACAACGAAAAATCCTTGAAGTATCCCGAACCTTAGCGTTGATCTTGAGTTATCTCAACGGAATCCTATTAGACAATTGTCTCATTCGATCTTTAGATGGACCTCACGAGTTGGTCTTCTAAACCAAAATTTAAATAACACAAACAGTTTTCAATTCTCACATAATAGAACTCATTCTCCCCGCTGATTCTTGGAGTCGAGTGCACATTGATCGTCTTGAACAAACTAATGCTTTAATGAATAATGCTATGCAAATGCTTTCACTAACCCTCTTGCAGGAATTAAAGTGCGTAAAGCACATCAAGTGCCTACTTTCAAGAATTAGATCAAAACATGTTGAGTGTTTGGATTTCACTTACCATCTACCTTTCCATATATCAATGCATTTATTTAAGTGCGTCGAGCATCTCTTAAAGCATCAAGCATATTTATCGCATCAAGCATCCATCACGTCAAGTATCATCAAATTTAGGTGTGTCAAGCACCTAGGGTTAGTATGTCAAATACTCACGTCAACAAAAAGCTCGGTATTGAATTGCCAGGATCGTCACCTTAACAAAAGCTCGATCCCGAATCTCCAGGATCGTCACCAGTTAGGTGTGTCAAGCATCTAGGGTTAGTATGTCAAATACTCACCTCAACAAAAAGCTCGGTCTTGAATCGCCAGGATCGTCACCTCAACAAAAAGCTCGGTCTTGAATCGCCAGGATCGTCACCTCAACAAAAGCTCGGTCCCGAATCGCCAGGATCGTCACCAATTAGGTGTGTCAAGCATCTAGGGTTAGTATGTCAAATACTCACCTCAACAAAAAGCTCGGTCCCGAATCACCAGGATTGTCACCAATTAGGTGTGTCAAGCATCTAGTGTTAATATGTCAAATACTCACCTCAACAAAAAGCTCGGTCTTGAATCGCCAGGATCGTCACCTCAACCAAAGCTCTGTCCCGAATCACTTGGATCGTCACCAATTAGGTGTGTAAAGCATCCAGGGTTAGTATGTCAAATACTCACCTCAACAAAAACTCGATCTTAAATCGCCAGGATCATCACCTCAACAAGAGCTCGATCCCGAATCGCTAGGATCGTCACCTCACTTCAGTCTCAAAAGACAAATAGTTCGAATGCAAAGGACCAGACAAGTAAACCTTTGTTTTCTAACATCTTCCCCCGCAGGTTCGGAGCCCAGACAGGCGAATCTTCAAACAAGCATGTATATTCATAATTGGATCTTGATTTGATTCCTCAGTATGAATTTGCCTTTTCAAAAAATAAAATCTCCTCGATTTTCAAAATGATTTTTCAAAATACCTAAAATAGCCTTTTTAGTGTTTTGGAGTCGAACTACGTTTTGGTCTGATTCTCCAATAGAGATACGTAGGCAGCCGTGCGGCACGACCATCCAGTGTTCAGAATGATGTCTTTTCTATCGACGACATGACTTCTTCCATAAGTCTTGTCGCCGAGGGGCTCTGTAGACACCCCATTCTGAATCAATAATTACATGATTACACTACTCTTCGTCTCGCTTTTGTGTTTTGATGAAAGCATATCAGTTTCGTTACGTTTTGTTAAGTTTCTAACTAACCTCGTTAGTTTTAGACCTAACTGACTAACGGAACAACTGAAGAGGACAAAATGGTCAAATGATAGTTGTCCCGAGTGGGACATACGTGTCTCGCGTGAGACAAGCCCTCTGCAGGATGTGCAGAATCACTTTTCTTCTCCGTTTCAACCTCTTCTCTTGATAAATCTTATCAAATCCGGGTATCCAATGATTGTGGAGTTCCAGAACCTTCTTTGGGTGGAATCCTATTCCACCTTTACCTCTTAAAATTCCTATAAATACTTGGTGACTTCCAGTATTTCAGAAGTCCCCGATCCCCGATCGAAAATACACAACACACACATTTTTCTAGGTTTCTCTCCCTGAAAGATTCCTGCAAATCACTCATAAACAACTCCCAAATTCGTCATTCAACCTTGTTGATTGACGAACACTAAGATTCAAACCTAGAGTCAAGGCGAAACTCTGCCTAAATCAAGACTCGTCCACAAGGTAAATTCCTATATTTTTACTCTCTTCTTCTCAATTCCTCTATTGATTTTTAGAGTAATGTAATCCCATCAAAAGGATTAGCCTATAGTCCCTTCAATTCATGAAGGCAATCTCGAAGCATACGATCTGACATTCCTAATTAATAAATTAATTAGGATTTATTTATTTCTTCTTATTGTTTTTTGAATTGATTAGATTAATAACACCCAGTTAGCAAGACCAATCTTCTCCTTGACCTACCCATTCCATAACTTAACCCCCGAACCCTTGAATCTCTTGAAATTAATTTTAAAAGGTTTTTCTTATTATTTTCCATCAATAAATAATAAGTGGCGACTCTAGATGTTAAAAATTCACCATCGCTACAATGGATGAATTGAACTCATTCTCTTTTTTTTTTCCCTCTTTTTTCTCCTCTTACCTTCTTAAGATACCCCTTTCCAACTTAAAATTAATAGTTTTTTAAGACAATTTTAGTTAATTAATGATTTAAAATTATCTTACCAAACAAGTTTAATTTTTAAATCTCTTAAATGTATTTCAAATAAAGAGCTTAATTAGGTTACCAACAGACCTTAATATTTAAACTTTTCAATTTGTTCCAATCTAGTATAAAAATGGAAGGATCATTAAAATTTTAACGAAGTTGAATGTAATCCTTCAAAAAAATGAAGTTGAGTGTAATGTGCCACATACAAGTTTAAGAGGCAACATGTCATTTTGCGTGCAATGGAAAGGCAAGGTTTTTGTGTTGCCGTTGGGAGTGTCAACGGTTCGGTTCGAACTGCGATTTGAGATCGGTCGAACCAAATCATGTGATTTGATTCAATTGTTAACAATTAGCAGTTCATCTTTGTTTCGAAAATTCACAAATCATTGGTTAGGTTCGGTTTGTGGTTTGACATCTCCAAACCGAACACAACTGAACCATGTCAAACCGAGTATACGACAGGTTCTACCTCGATTGGTTAAAGTGATCTTTATATGAGTTATGGGTTTGTCAAGTACATAGTATTTGGACTTAGGCATTCACCAACAATCATGGTTACTTCCAGGAGACCTCACTAACTGAAAATTCAGTGATATATATGTACTTGTTCGATTTCTTCAAGAAATACTGCTGCTGGAGGTTATAATTGCTCTTTTCACAAAGTCTAATTATAATTTATCATCGGTTTTTTACTCTACTATTTTCAAAGTACTTTTGTAAGTTGCCATTGTGATTATTTTTAAGATATCATGTACTAGTATAAGTCTGAATTTTTTTAAGCAAAATGACGGTTAAATATCATTTGAAACATGGTCAACATATAGTTTGAACCCGCGGTTTGAATCGTGATCTAAATAACAAAATCAAATCGCAATTTGAACCAAACCACGACGGTTCGGTACGGTATGGTTTCAAAAGTTTTATGGTTGATCTTAGATTTCTTCAAATCAATGGCTAGCGGTTTGGTCTCTGAATTCACCCAAACTGAATCATTTACACCCCTAGCTGTCACGATTAATGTTAATCAATTCCATTTTCTTAGATAAGTGAGAACCTCTCCAAATATAATTTTATGCGAGAGCACACAAAATAGGAACTTTTCCCAATATTCCCCAAGTTCTATAAATATTTTTTTATTTGCTATTTTTATTAAACTTAAAAAGATAGTTTTAATTAAAAAAATATGTTAAAATCATTAAACTTCTAAATTTGTCAATTGAAGAAGAAGAAAAAGAGGTGAGAGGGATGAGAGGATGAGAGTCGATCAATAAAAAAAAAGAGTAACTGAATAATAAGTTAATCTCATTAAGGTTAGTATTGAAATAAAATTATGTTATTAAAATATTTGATTAATCATATGAAATGGATGAAATATAAGTTTCAGCATACACAATAATTGGAAAAATATATGCCCCTCTACTTAGTTCAAGGATGCAGATTTACGCTTATACAAGTTAATTGTCATATTTGCCCATGTACTCAAGAAAAATGTGAGTATATTTGACCATCGTTAACTTTCCTTCTAAATATTAACGAAAATGCTGACTAATAGATTAGGTGAAATTTTTAGGATATAACATGTGGAAAAAATTATACACATGGAATTTTTTATGAGGATTGCAAGGGTATATTTACATAAATAGTATAAGGGCAGATCTGTATCTTAAACATAAGTATAAGGGCATAAATTTATATTTTCTATTTACCAATTCACCACCACCACCGCCACATTCCACCAACACCATCATCACCACCACTTTACCACCATCAACGCTTCTCAATACTACTATCAGCACCAACTTCAACATTATATCTATCATCACTATTACCACCATCATCATCGTCACTCGTCACTACCACCACCAATACCACAAACACCACATCACTTTTAAGTTTTAACAACACCATGATTACCACTATTACTTACCATCCACATCACTACAACTATTTAGTTGGACTTTGATATTGGTAGTGGTATTGATGTTGCGGCAATGGTGGTAATGGTAGTAATGATGGTTATGAGTGTCAAGTGGTGGTAGTAGTGTTAATTGTTGGTGACGATGATGGTGATGGAATACAAGTGGAGGTGAAGATGGTGTTGATGGTAGTAGTGAGGTAGCGGTGATAGTATTGAATTGGTGGTGGGGTGGTGAAGTGGTGATATTTATGGTTATGAAGGTGGTGAAAGATAGTGGAATTATTGGTGGTGGTGGTGGTAAATGGTGGCAATGGTGGTGAAGTTGTGTAATGATTATAATGATGGTGGGAGCAATGATGGTGATGGTGGGTAATGGTGGTTTTTTAAAAGAGAGAATGTAGAATTATGCACATATGCTTAGTTTCAATATGCAGATTTGTCCTTGTACCGTGAGATTTATGTAAATATTCCCTTTGCAATTGTCATCGAAATTCCACGTGACGTGACACATTACATTCTAAATTCCACCTAAGCTGCTTAGTCAGCATTTTCGTTAATATTTGAACAGAAAGTTAACAGTTGTCAAATATATTCATATTGTTCTTAAGTACATTGGCAAATATGGCAATTGACTTGTATAACTATAGATCTGCATCCTTTACCTAGTTACTGGGCATATTTTTATATTTTCCTCACAATAATAATAATAAGAAATCGAAAACTCTCTATCAAAACCTTTTCCAATCACGGCGCAACCATTAATGATGTAAGATAATCAACTGCTTGATCAATTTGAAAGAAGTATTGAAAAAAATAAATGTCCTAATAATATTTTAAAATTATCGTTAATACATTGCTAAAAATAGTGTCATTGAAAATTTTAAAATTGATGAGTATTAATAATTTTTCTAAAATTTTGATCACTTTAAACTAAGAGTGTTATTATTCACATCCATAAAATATCTAAGCATACCCTTGTGTATACTCCCTTCTTACATAACATTTGTATAAAAATTGCATTTGTTGAAATTAAGGAAAAGTATTATGGTACTCCTTCCTGTTGGAACATTTCTATTCCAATAACCTCAAAACACTCAAGTATAGATTAAGTAAGAGAAGAAAATGAAGGCGGAAGCGTAATACCTGTTGAGTCCATCTTGATGTTCTTGAAGAGAGAATAAAGAATGTTAGGGAATAAAGTTCTTCTAAATGATAGTGCCTACGCTTGATCTTCTCAATGGATGAAGATAATTTTTATGACTGAATTTTATTAATGCAACAAGTGTCTCTAATGGCTGATGGATAGCCTTTATATAATAAGAGAAGGGGCACTTCATTTAGGGACTACACCCTTTCACAAAGATGGAGGTGTGAAGTTACTATTATGCCCATCATTTAATGGTACTTACACCTAATGGAATTCTACATATTTAATCTATACTTTAACTTTATTAAATGATTATAACATATGGAATTAATTAACACATATTAATTAATCCATGTTCAAACAATCTCCCACTTGGATTACATGAATATGTATCT
The DNA here is from genome assembly GCA_022495995.1 of Adenophora triphylla var. japonica. Taxonomy (NCBI): domain Eukaryota; kingdom Viridiplantae; phylum Streptophyta; class Magnoliopsida; order Asterales; family Campanulaceae; genus Adenophora; species Adenophora triphylla. The sequence goes on along the minus strand of JAFEMH010004984.1, from coordinate 21,213 downwards.
TTGACTTAATAGATTCCTTTAATCATTTATAATATGAATGACAACCCTTATGTGCACTTTTATTGTCATCCAACACAATTCCGTCCATTAGTCTTATAAGTATAGGGACTAAAGGGGCCGTCATTGTAATTGATTCGCAACTAAACCCACATTAATCACATATATATATCCAACTAAATGATATAGATTAAGTATAGATATGTAGCATGGAATATTCAATGAATATACAAAAAATGTGTATATATTCTCCAACTAGTCCTTCTTAACCAATTGAGATCAATATGAAAAACAAATACAAATGAAAAACAACACAAACTCCCACTGATTTAAGCATTATCAAAAGTCATTACACCCATATGAGTAACATGCTCGTGAAAAACTAAAGAAGACAATGCCTTAGTAAATGGATCCGCTAACATGGAATTTGTCCCTATAAGTTGTATATTTATTTGTTCATTTTGTACTCTTTCTCTTACAACAAGAAACATAATACGTAAAATCTGGGGAGAAACGCATTTTTCCATAATTTATGGAGAAACGGGGCCCGACTTGTCGCGCGACAATGCAGGCGATATCCAGAACCTTATGAAAGTGATATCCAGAATCAGAAATTTGGCCTTGGCCTTGGCCTTTGCCCCAAATCTTTTTTTCTGGATATCCGTTCCAAAGCTTCTGGATATCAATATTCAATGTTCTGGATATCCAGAACCTTATGAAAGTGATATCCAGAATCATAAATTTGGTCTTGGCCTTGATTTGGCTTCAAATCTTTTTTTTCTGGATATCCGTTCCAAAGCTTCTGGATATCAATATTCAATGTTCTGGATATCCAGAACCTTATGAAAGTGATATCCAGAAATTTAGAATTTGGCCTTGGCCCCAAATCTTTTTTTCTGGATATCCATCCCAAAGCTTCTGGATATTCAGAACACGTTTCTCCATAAGTTATGGAAACGCGTTTCTCTAGAGACCAACTCAACGTAATATCTATATGTTTAGATTTTGATGAACTCTTGTTGTTGTTGGAGTACAATACTGCGACTCTATTGTCACAATATAACTTAAGCGGTCTTTCAACACCTTTGACAATTCGCAGTCCTTCAATGAATTTACGCAGCCATATAGCTTGATTGGATGCCTCGTAGCAAGCAACAAATTTTGCTTCCATGGTGGAGGAAGATACTAATGTTTTCTTGGCACTTCTCCAAGATACCACTCCACTAGCTAATGTGAAAACGTAACCGAATGTCGACTTTCGACTATCTTGGCACCCAGCAAAGTCGGAATCGGAATAACCAACGATCTCAAGATGATCCGACTTTGTATATGTAAGCATGTAGTCCTTTGTGTTTTGTAAGTACCTCATCACCCTTTTGGCTGCAACCCAATGTTCTTTTCCCGGATTGCTTTGGTATCGACCAAGCATGCCAACAATAAATGCAAGATCTGGACGAGTACAGACTTGTGCATACATTAAGCTTCCTACTGCCGATGCATATGGGATTTCTTCCATATACTTGGATTCAATATTATTTTTAGGACATTGTTTTAAACTGAATTTATCTCCCTTAGAGACAGGGGTGTCATGTGGTTTACAATTTTCCATGCTAAACCTTTGTAATACCTTCTCTATATAGCTCTTTTGTGATAATCCTAAAATATTTCGTGAACGATCGAGATGTATTTGGATTCCTAATACAAAAGAAGCTTCACCAAGATCTTTCATCTCAAATTTGTTTGAGAGAAATTTCTTAGTTTCCTTAAGAAGGTTCTTATCATTACTAGCAAGTAAAATATCATCCACATACAAGATCAAAATTATAAACCTACTCCCACTGAACTTATGGTATACACAATCTTCACCAAGATTCATTTCAAAGCCAAAAGAAAGAATAACTTGGTTAAATTTTAAGTACCATTGACGAGATGCTTGCTTAAGCCCATAAATGGATTTCGTAAGTTTACAAACTAGTTGACTAGTTTGATCTGAACCAGTCACCCTTTCTGGTTTCTTCATATAGATAGTTTCCTCAATATCGCCATTGAGAAAAGCTGTCTTTACATCCATTTGATGAAGCTCAAGATCAAAATGTGCCACTAATGCCATAATGATCCTAAAAGCATTTTTAGAGGATACCGGTGAAAATGTTTCTTTGTAATCAATGCCTTCTTTTTGAGTAAATCCTTTAGTGACAAGATTAGCCTTATGTCTTTCCACATTACCTTGTGAATCCCTTTTGGTCTTAAAAACCCATTTACACCCAATGGGTTTCACATTCTTAGGTAATGGGACAAGATCCCAAACGTCATTATCTTTCATGGATTTTAACTCTTCATTTATGGCATTAATCCACTTATGAGAATTTGGACCACTAATGGCTTCATGGAAGGTGATTTATTCATCTCCCACTAAACCTAACGGTTCCTCATTCTCGTCAAGATACACATCATAATAATCCGGAATAGCACTCCTTCTTGCTGTGAATGTGGTGCCCAAGATCGTGGCTTTCCTATATTTTTTTATTTGGAAATCGTTTTCTCGTGTAAGGGGATCACCGCCTCACATCAGTTTGGAAACATACGGTTTAAATTGAAAAACGGAGTCGCCACGCCATTTTGATTTTCCCAAAACTTTGAAAAAAAGGATTTGGGTCCGGAGGTTAAGTTACCCTTTGGGAAGAACGGATCATCGTTCACCCAAAGAGCCTTGCCAAAGCAAGTCTTCCAAGATCCAATTTTCATGCTTGCCTTAGTGTTTTCGTGTGTAGGATGTGTGCTTTGAAAAGGAGGGAATGTACCAAGTGGTCTTCCGAACGTATAAACCATGAGTTGGTTATCGCTCGGGATTCCTTGGATTTTTGACGTGTTAGGGACTTTGGTCCCGTTCTCATCTTGGACTTATGATCATCATGATGAGACCTTGGTGTTGGAATAACTATTACAAAATCAAATGTAAATATAGAAAACTTAATTAAAACAGAAATATAAATACAATAGAAGAAAAAGGATGTGTCGTTGAATTCCGAGTCGTGTGAAATCACACTCTCCTTAAGACAAATTACACCCCCTCACCACGTTGTGCTTGAGATTTTACGGAACGCTTGCCTTCCAGGATGAAACGGATAGACCGGACGGTGGTTGCACAAGAATACCTTCGGCGAACTGAAGTCAAATGCTTGGACGTTATCACCACAATGAAATATGCAGGAGGCCAAGGGAAAGAATTTCAATATGCAACAAAATCTGATGGTGGAGAGAATTTGGAAAATCTGTGTATTTTTCTTCCTTTATTGTGTCCTTCAATTTATAGATTTCACAAATGAAAAACTGCCCAAAAAATTAAAACAAAGTTTTAATTTTCTTCATCAATTCTGTTATTTACACAATCAATAGCCTTTTGAATTCCCTGCGGCAGTTACACTTCATTTAGACACGTTTTTGGCGTTGGAACAGGTTCAGCATCTTCAGCTGCTGGGAACGAGGTGCCCGCCTCGAACCCACCCAGGCGCCCGCCTCGGAGTGGCACGACGGGGCTGCACCTACTGGTGTCCAGGCGCCCGCCTCGAGAAATGCCAGGCGCCCACCTCGGAGGTGGCACGACGGGGCTGTACCTACTGGACTCCAGGCGGCCGCATCGCACTGGTCCAGGTGCCCGCCTCACTTCCAGTTTCATTGGGTCAAGTTTTGGAAAAAAAATGCAAAAAGTTGGCTCGCGCGGACAGGCTATTTCGGAGATACATTCGTGTCCGCAGGACGCGCATGCACATGAGTTTGATAGCCTGAAGCCTATTTTGGTCCATGATTTGCACCCCCCCTGCGCACCTGTGTGCGAGAGAGAGAGCCTCTATGTACCACAATCTTACTCCCTACTAAAGTGTAGGAGTATATAAACTTAGCCACTTTTCCATCTTTTTCCAGTGTGGGATAACCACATTTTACCCTTTCCAACCCATTAACTTTGAGCCTTCATATCTCATTCATTTCTCAACCATTTTGGACAAATGAATATATGATTTCAATGTACTCATGGAGTAGAACACAATCCAACAATCAATTAGTCATTTTGACAAATAACTAATTAAGAAAATAACTCATTATTTCCTTTAAAACACATTTTTTTACACAATTCAACAATCAATTAGTCATTTTGACAAATAACTAATTAAGAAAATAACTCATTATTTTCTTCAAAACACATTTTTTTCCAACAATCCCCCACATGAAGGAATAATGTGGAATTGGTGATAAAGCCCGGCAGACGAAAACTTGCATACGAAGATGTGGGAATGCCCATTGAATCTTCGCTCGTACAAGCATATTTACTCTACTAGCAAATCGATAGACGCGATGTCCTTGAATCGTTATGCTTTTTGTGTAGCCGATCATATGCTTGACACAAGTATCGTCCTAACATACTTAAATTCTCATAGCTATGTTCAATCATGGCCCTGAACATACGCCTGGTTCTGCGAGAGGGTCTAAGAATTGAGCCTCACACAATTCTCCTCGAAGCGGCCCCACTTTTCTCTCACATAGGTGATTTCTTAAAGGTAACCCGTATTACCCCACTCGAATTTTCAATGCGTAAGAATCATTAAAAGCCATAAGCTTATCCTTGTTTTTTCGGGATGTCACTAATAGGAATGGACTTGGGGTTGATTCCCCCACAGTGACGCTACAAGTCTTTTAACAGTTAGGTGGTCCCATTGAATCTAGTTCTTGGGATATCCAGTCATCTAGATTGGGTTTTCCGCTGTGTTTAACTTTTCAGAGGCTTAAGTCCCATTCCCCTCGTCGAGCTTTCAACTAACTCTCTATTTAACCCTTTGGTTAACAGATCCGCTAAATTTTCCTTTGACTTAACATAGTCAATGGATATTGTGCCGGTTGAGAGTAGTTGTCTAATGGTATTATGTCTTCGACGAATGTGTCTAGACATACCATTATACATATGATTGTATGCCCTTCCAATCGCTGATTGGCTATCACAATGTATACATATTGATGGCCCGGGCTTCGTCCATCTTGGAATATCTTCTATAAATTGGCGTAGCCATTCGACTTCTTCTCCACATTTATCTAACGCTATAAACTCAGATTCCATCGTGGATCTAGCTATAACGGTTTGTTTAGAAGATTTCCATGATATAGCTGCTCCTGCTAATGTAAACACAAATCCGCTTGTAGACCTTGAGTCTTTTATATCGGATATCCAATTAGCATCGCTATATCCTTCAATTACCGCTGGATTTCTATTATAGTGTAGAGCATAATCTCGAGTATATCTTAAGTACCTTAGTACTCTCACTATACCATTCCAATGTTCCGCTCCGGGATTACTTGTATACCGACTCAGTTTGCTAACCGTGTAAGCAATATCTGGTCTAGTACAATTCATCAAGTACATTAGACTTCCAATGATTCTCGAGTATTCAACTTGAGAAACTGTGTCACCTCTATTCTTTGATAGATATTGACTCATGTCTATTGGGGTTCTAGCAATAGCTAAGTCATCCTTGCTGAATTTCTCAAGAATTTTATCCACATAATGTGGCTGGCTTAAAGCAAGTCCATTTGACATTCTTGAAATTTTCACGCCAAGGATTATGTCAGCTAACCCCATATCTTTCATGTCAAACTTTGAGTTCAACATATCTTTAGTGGATTTTATCATTTTATCACAACTTCCTATGATAAGCATGTCATCTACATAAAGACATAAAATGACATAGCCATTTCCCGTGTCTCTAACATAGATACATTTGTCACATTCGTTTATTTTAAATCCACTTTCCATCATGGCTTGATCAAACTTTTTATGCCATTGTTTTGGTGCTTATTTCTAGCCATACAATGACTTTACTAACTTGCACACTTTGTTTTCTTGCCCCGGCGCAGAAAATCCTTCCGGTTGCTCCATGTAAATTTCCTCTTCTAAATCCCCATTTAGAAAGGCTGTTTTAACATCCATTTGATGTACTTCAAGATTCCGCAATGCGGCTATTGCAAGTACAATTCTTATGAATGTTATTCTCGTAACCGGAGAATATGTATCAAAGTAATTAAGGCCTTCCTTTGGCTTGTAACCTTTAATTACAAGTCTTGCCTTATACTTGTCAATTGTTCCATCCATCTTCATTTTCCTTTTAAAAATCCACCTATATCCTAGTGGTTTGCTTCCCGGAGGAAGATCCACTAATTCCCAAGTGTGATTTTGTAAAATGGAATCAATCTCACTTTTAATGGCCTCTTTCCACAAAGGTCCTTCGGAAGAACTCACGGCCTCTTTATAACTTTGTGGTTCACTTTCAAGCATATAGCTTAGAAAATCTGGGTCAAAAGATTTTTCTACCCTACCTCGTTTGCTCCATCGAGGTTCTACCTCCGCTTCATCATTTTCATCATGATGATTTCTTCCTTCTACTTCTTCTTCTTTTATTGAATCATGTCTCCTTTTAGATGAACTTGCCTCATCTCTTTTGCACGGAAACACATTCTCAAAGAAAGAAGCATTTCTTGACTCCATTATAGTATTCTTGTGTATATCTTAAATCTTCGATTCATGCACAAGAAACCTATAAGCACTACTATTGTGAGCATACCCAATAAATATGCAATCAATAGTTTTTGGTCCAATTTTCACCTTTTTGGGAGGTGGTATTGAAACCTTTGCAAGACACCCCCACACTCGCATGTATTGGTATGATGGCACTCTTCCATGCCACAATTCATAGGGGCTCTTATTTATTTTCTTTCGGGGCATTTTATTTAACACATAATTTGCCGACAAGACGGCCTCTCTCCACATGTTATCTGGTAACCCCGAACTTATTAACATGGCATTCATCATGTCCTTTAGAGTCCGATTTTTCCGCTCGGCAACTCCATTGGATTGTGGGGTGTATGGTGGTGTTGTAACATGTTTTATCCCATGTTGAGCACAAATACCTTCAAAAGGGAATTCATACTCACCACCACGATCACTTCTTATGACATTTATTTTCCGGTTGAGTTGATTTTCAACTTCATTTTTATAGAGAACAAACTTCTCTATAGCCTCATCTTTACTTTTGAGAAGATACACATAACAATATTTTGTGCTATCATCAACAAAAGTCATAAAGTACTTATTTCCCCCTCGTGTTTTGGTTGACTTGAAGTCACATAAATCTGTATGAACCAACTCAAGTGGTTCATTATTTCTTACAACAGAATGGAACGGAGGTTTTGTAAACTTTGCCTCTACACAAGTTTCACATTTATGTTTGTAGTCTATTTTACATTTTGGTATGCAATTCATGTTAATTAATCTACGTATAGTATCATAGTTAACATGTCCTAGTCTACCATGCCACAAATTGGAAGACTCAAGCAAGTAAACGGAAGAATTATTCTTATTCATCTCATTCATCTTAGGCTTAGTAGCCATTACATTGCCTTTTACAGCCATAAAACTTAGCTTGAACATACCATCACAAACATAACCTTTGCCTACAAACATTCCACTTTTAGACAAAGTAACCATATCAGATTCAAACACAACACGAAAACCATGCTTAATCAAAAGCGATCCAGACACCAAATTTTTTCGGATTTCGGGCACATAGAGCACATTGTTGAGAGTCAACTCTTTCCCGGAAGTCAACTTCAGCACCACCCTTCCTTGACCTTTCACATCGGAGGTGGCAGAATTTCCCATGAACAATTTCTCACCATTTTCAAGGGCTTCAAAACTACTAAACATTTCCTTGTTTGAGCAAACATGCCTAGTAGCACCGGTGTCAATCCACCACTGATTTGGGTTTGAACCCACCAAATTTACCTCAGAAATTACTGCCGCCAAATTCATATCGGAAACTTCATTCGAGATGACATCAACCATGTTTGCTTGCTTCTTTGGCTTTCTGCACTCGGAAGACTTGTGGCCCACAATACCACAATTGTAGCAAGTTCCACCGAACTTTTTCTTGGAGATTCCTCCCTTTGGTTTCAAACTAGAACCACCTTTTCTGGGACCAAACTTGCCTTTGGCTTTGCCATTTGCCTTGCCATTGGCCTTAGAGCTATCAACATGCTCCACCACATTGGCTTTCGCTACAAGAAGATTATTCAACTTCTTTTCCGCAATCCTATTCTCTTCCTCAATCCGAAGACGAATAGCAAGCGCTTCAACATTCATTTCCTTTCGTTTATGTTTAAGGTAATTCTTGAAATCTTTCTAAGTGGGAGGCAACTTTTCAATTATTGCCGCCACTTAAAAGCTTTCACTAATTACCATCCCCTCGGCATGAATTTCATGTATTATTATTTGCAACTCTTCCACTTGACTTTTAATCGTTTTAGAGTCCACCATTTTGTAATCGAGAAAACGGCCCACAATGAATTTCTTTGTGCCCGCGTCATTGATCTTATACTTATATTCCAAGGACTCTCATAGTTCCTTTGCAGTTTTCTTAACACTATACGCATTGTATAGCGTATCCGACAATCCATTGAGGATGTAATTTCTGCAAAGAAACTCGGAATGCTTCCAAGCATCAAGAGCCGAGATGGCTTGCCCATCCGTCTCATTCTCACCCAACTGTGGCGGATCTTCCTTAAGAAATCTCGCCAAGTTCAAGGTAGTCAAATAGAAAGCATCTTTTGTTGCCACCTTTTAAAGTCTTGGCCAACAAACTTTTCCGGTTTCTCACCATGATGGTTCGAAACAGTTTGGACAACCACCCTTTGAGAGTTGGTTTCCACACGAAGCGCTTCCTCCACACGAGAATTCCCGGAGTTGTTTCCAGCATTGGCTTCCATGTTTGATTGAGTAGCCATCTGAAACAAAACAAACAATTTAGTTCACTGTTTTAAATAGTTTTCCTTCCAACGAAGAGACAGTAATTTGTCTTAAGATTGTTGGAATAACTATTACAAAATCAAATGTAAATACAGAAAACTTAATTAAAATAGAAATATAAAATACAATAGAAGAAAAAGGATGTGTCGTTGAATTCCGAGTCATGTGAAATCACACTCTCCTTAAGACAAATTACGCCCCCTCACCACGTTGTGCTTGAGATTTTACGAAACGCTTGCCTCCCAGGATGAAACGGATAGACCGGACGGTGGTTGCACAAGAATACCTCCGGCGAACTGAAGTCAAATGCTTGAACGTTATCACCATAATGAAATACGCAGGAGGCCAAGGGAAAGAATTTCAATATGCAACAAAATCTGATGGTGGAGAGAATTTGGAAAATCTGTGTATTTTCTTCCTTTGTTGTGTCCTTCAATTTATAGATTTCACAAATGAAAAACTGCCCAAAAAATTAAAACAAAGTTTTAATTTTCTTCATCAATGCTGTTATTTACACAATCAATAGCCTTTTGAATTCCCTGCGGCAGTTACACTTCATTTAGACACGTTTTTGGCGTTGGAACAGGTTCAGCGTCTTCAGCTGCTGGGAACGAGGCGCCCGCCTCGAACCCACCCAGGTGCCTGCCTCGGAGTGGCACGATGGGGCTGCACCTACTGGTGTCTAGGCGCCCGCCTCGGGAAATGCCAGGCGCCCGCCTCGGAGGTGGCACGACGGGGCTGTACCTACTGGACTCCAGGCGGCCGCATCGCACTGGTCCAGGCGACCGCTTCACTTCCAGTTTCATTGGGTCAAGTTTTGGAAAAAAAATGCAAAAAGTGGGCTCGCGCGGACAGGCTATTTTGGAGATACATTCGTGTCCGCAGGACGCGCATGCACATGAGTTCGATAGCCCGAAGCCTATTTTGGTCCATGATTTGCACCCCCCCTGCGCACCTGTGCGCGAGAGAGAGCCTCTATGTACCACAATCTTACTCCCTACTAAAGTGTAGGAGTATATAAACTTAGCCACTTTTCCATCTTTTTCCAATGTGGGATAACCACATTTTACCCTTTCCAACCCATTAACTTTGAGCCTTCATATCTCATTCATTTCTCAACCATTTTGGATAAATGAATATATGATTTCAATGTACTCATGGAGTAGAACACAATCCAACAATCAATTAGTCATTTTGACAAATAACTAATTAAGAAAATAACTCATTATTTCCTTCAAAACACACTTTTTTCCAACACTTGGGTCACATGTGATCGGAATAGGGACACCATTTTTATAGTCAAAGGATGAGACTCTTTAGAAAGGAATGACCTTTGCCCATCAATCCTACATCTTGAGACGATTTGAGCTCTTTCGGAACATTTATGCTCGTCTCAAGTGATGATCGGAGATGTGTGGCTCAAGTTCATCCTTTTCTAAAGGAGAATTCGTTTATGGCATCTTTAAGTGGCAGAAATGATGTAAAGATAGGACCTTTACACCATTTCGCTACAAGAGATGCTCCAAGTACCAAAGGGAACTAGGGGAGGGGTATAAAGATTGGATCTTTATACTCATCCTATGCCTTTTTGTGCCTTATGAAGGTCACTAGGCAATCCTAGGAGAGAGATCCAACCATGAGGGACATGGGGAATGCATTTTAAGCTAAAGATGACATTTTTATACTAACATATGTAATGAAAATGATGCAAGCTAAGACTAGGAATGAAAAGGAAGGACCTTTATGGTTTCCTATGTCCTTTATGAACCTTTTAGGTGGACAATCCTTGGAAACAAGGTCTATGGGAAGGGGGAATGACATGCATGCATAAAGATGACATTTTTATGGAAAAGATGACATTTTTATAGGCAAAGATGACATTTTATATGCAAAGGATGCTACTTTATATATAAAGATGACATTTTTATATGCAAAGGATGCTATTTTCACATCACCATGTGAGAGATCCACCCTAGAACAAGCCTTTTGAGGTCTTATTGTTCATTCTTGGGTTGGATCTTCCATGGATCCTATGTGATAGGGGAATGGGGTATGTATGATTTACATGACTAAAGATGTGATCTTTAATGACAATATATCAAATACCAAGCAAATATATGACAATATGTAAAGCAAGGAGCAATATGACAAGTATATTTCTAAGGAAAAGAGGAGGAGAGGTTACCAATGGTGGTGTCCCTCTATCTCCTTGAAGTTTGCCAAGGGAAGGACCAACTTTTGAAGGGTTTTGAAGAGGTGGGAGGTGGTTTTGGTTGCTCTCAGCTCTCTGGAAATTCGTGCAGGAATTTTGGCAGAGTAACAATGCTAAAATCTGTATATCAAAATGGGTAGAGGAGGCCTCTATTTATAGGCAGTCTGGTGATGGCTAATGAAGTCGTGCGGCTGTAACCCCAGGGCTAATGAGGCCGTGCGTTCTTATCCAGAGGTGACTCAACTTATTTCTAGAACCATGCAAGGTGGCCTTCTAGAAGGTCTTTTCCAGTGAAGGACTACGTGGAATTTTAATTCCTAGCAAGTCCTTTGCCCCTCGAAAGGTTTGGAAAAGTTCCCAAATTGCCCCTGAACTTTAGGAAAGTTCGGGGAATTGCCGGGAAACTTAACCGGAAGGCATGAACCAGATTTGGGTACTTACATAAGCCCCTCGGCAACGTCACTTGCAGGGCAAGTGGGGTTGTCGATAAAAAAGTATCCTATATGGCGAACTGCCGAGACGGATTGGGTGATCAAGGTGGTCGAGTGGCTGAACCTTTGGAAGGCTACCTACGTATCCCGGAGGAATCAAGCCATATCGTAGTTCGAAAAAGGTCCACTGGGGAAAGGAGTGTCATATGTGAGGAATTGGCTGAACCTAAGGTAGGCTACCTATGTATCCCGGAGGAATCAAGCTAGGTCGTAGTTCGAAAAAGATCCGGTGGGGAATGGCAAAGAGAAACTGGTCTCTTGCTGGGGAAATAGAAGGGAAAGTGACCTAGGAGGTCAAGTGACTGATCCTACTGAGGATACGCTGGATGAAGGAATTTGACCTATATGGTCGGATATCTAGATCTCTATGAGGGGCTATTTCACCACTGAGGAGAGATAAAGGAATAGGGTGTGACCAATGTGGTCGGATGACTGGACCTTTTATGAAAGGCTCACGCACCACTGAGGAGTGATGAAGGAAAAGGGTGACCAATGTGGTCGGATGGCTGGACCTTTATGAAAGGCTCACGCACCACTGAGGAGTGATGAATGAAAAGGGTGACCACTGCGGTCGGATGGCTGGACCTTTATGAAAGGCTCATGCACCACTGAGGAGTGATGAATGAAAAGGGTGACCACTGTGGTCGGATGGCTGGACCTTTATGAAAGGCTACCTACGTATCCCGGAGGAATCAAGCCTTGGTCGTATTTCAAGTCTCACTAGATAGTTAGGAACAGTGTCTAGGATCCTTGAGGTTTTGAAGATTCATGGAGGAGTCACCTGATTTGACAATTAATGGAGGTTGTCACCTAATTGACAATTAATGGAGGTTGCCACCTGGTTTGACAATTAATGGAGGTTGTCACCTGATTGACAATTAATGGAGGTTGTCACCTGATTTGACAATTAATGGAGGTTGTCACCTGAAGGAACTAAAGCTTACGTCGCTATCGAGGAGATAGAGGTAGCTAAAGTTGGAAAACTAAAGCGTACTTCACTATCGAGGAGATAGAGGTAGCTAAAGTTGGAAAACTTGAGCGTACTTCACTATCTGGGAGATAGAGGTAGCTAAAGTTTGGAAAACTTGAGCGTACTTCACTATCGAGGAGATAGAGGTAGCTAAAGTTGGAAAACTTGAGCGTACTTCACTATCTGGGAGATAGAGGTAGCTAAAGTTGGAAGAACTTGAGCGTACTTCACTATCTGTGAGATAGAGGTAACTAAAGTTTGAAGAACTTGAGTGTATTTCACCATCTGTGAGATAGAGGTAGCTAAAGTTTGAGTTTTGACAATTCGGAGGTTGTCACCTAGCATTTATTCCGTTATAACGGAAGTAACGGAGGCGACTCAGGAGAAAAGTCTATTCTTCTTGGAGATAACGAGTATCCTTGGGAAACAGCGTTATTCTGGTTAAGAAATAACGGGAGTGATATGCCTAAGTGGAAGGTCCAGGGGCATAAGTGTAAATTCTGCTCAGAGCGAATGAGGCCGCCCGACGAGAGAAGGGGAAAAAGAAGTCGTACGGCTTGGAGTTTAATTTCACCAGATTATTTAAACTGGATTTGAATGGGCAAACAGCATTGCTGTTTTGCTTGTGTCGAGGAAGAGGGAGAGAGAAAAGAGAGAATTTTCAAAAAATTTCAATTCTCTTGCTTTCTTTGCTTAGGATGGATCCGGAAGGGAACATAATGCCTAGGCAAGCATGAAGAAACATATTCGAAGCCGCTAGGAGGAGGAGGAGGGAGCTCGTTCGAACGGAGAGGAAGTATGACTTCAACACGCCTCCATCTGAGCTTTATCCCGGTAGGAGAGAACACAAATCCACGAAACCTCAATCTGTTGGGGTAAGCATTTTTGATTTGCTTGATTTTATCAATTTTTGATTGAATTTTGATTGATTTAGGGCTTGACCCAATTTTCTTAGGAATTTTTCAAATTTTCCTATGAATTTTGTTGATGACTTTAGGAGTTTGATGATTAACCTATGAGGCTAAGGGGATAAATGAGCATGCATGTGCAATTTATTTGAAAAATAATGAGAATGACCCATTTTTGAAAATAAAGTAAGAAAAATGATGTCTAAAATGTGACGGAGTCCTTGCATGTTCTAGAACTAGGTCAATTTCTGGTCATGGATGGGAAAGCAAGATTTTGGACGATGAAAAGGATTCATGCATGCCATTTTTGAAAAAATTAATGCTTATGTGCAAAGAATTTTGTGAAAATCAGAATTTTGTGCTTAGGAGAGCAATGTGCTCGACATGGCGTGTTTCAAATGATGAAAGACACGTTTTCTAGGCAAAGGATGCTAGAAATCTTTTATGAATGCTTTTCTTTGAAAATATGTGCACTTTTGAATATATGCATGCTTTTGAAATGAGATGAAGGACTGACACGTTTTTTGTTGTGTTTTCCTACAGGAGAACAAGTCGAGGGGACCTTCTGAGGTTGCTGTGAAGCTATGGGACAGGATGCCCAACTTTGAGAAAGATGGGGTGAACCCCAAGCAGCTGGTAATGGCTACCGGCCTTGATCTGTTTATTGACGCTATTGGCAGAGGTATCCATGTGACCTCTAAGAGTAAGGGGCTAGTCCAGGCCCTCTCAGAGTTCTGGTGGGACACCACCCACAGCTTTCACCTCAGCTGGGGGGAGATTACGGTGACGCCAGTCGACTTCACTGCTATCACTGGCTTGCAGTTCACTGGGAGGCCTGTGACTTGGAGAGACCACATCACGGCAGAGGAGTTCAGGGCTCTGGTTGGGTTTGAGCTCCGTCCTAAGGGGCTCGGGATGGAGACGAGGAATGTGGAGGTGGCGGTCCAGGAGTGCATGCAGGGGTTTGCTGCCAACGAGGTGACTGCCCACCAGCTCGCGAGAGCTTTCTTGTGGTTGATGCTGTCAGTCACCATCTTTGCTAACTCTGGGACATTGGCTATGGTTTGCCTGCTTGACTCTTTGGAGAACCTGGATGAGGTTGGGGCGGTCTCTTGGGGTGAGGCCGGATTGGCGGAGCTTTATTTCTCCCTGGATATGTACAGCCGCAACAAGGCTGCTTCTATGGACTGCTTCTCTTTTGCGCTTGAGGTAGTCTCACTTCCTTTTTCTCTCTTTTATCTTTTCTGTCTTGAGACTTTTTATGAGAGAAATGACCCTTTTTGTTTTGAACATGCAGGTCTGGTTTTGTGAGGTGATTGGGTTCCTTCCCTGGAACCAGCAGAGTGATCCGGAGATCTTCCCGGCCATGATTCGTTGGAGGGGAGATGCTAGAGACAAGTTTATTGGGAAGACCCGGATCACTTTTGACTACAAGATGGTGAGACCGATCATCAACAGGGATGGACATGATGGGGTTGACTTCTATCCATGGGGGAGGTACCCGGAGGTCCTGCTAGGGGATGCCTTAGAGGCGACTAGGCAGAGGAGGTGGTTGACGTGCTTGACATGTGATGTCATTTACTTGGGGGATCGTTTTTCTAGGCAGCATGGCCATGTCCCTCCTTTGGATGCCATCACACCTCATGATCCTCCAGGCCACGTATCTGCAAGCCCCAGGGGCTGTCGGCAGATGATATTGCTAGGTATCAGGCTGGCGTGGCGGCCGAGGAGTATTTTGACTTGGCTACCCCGTATGCCACCTTCGTGGAGCAACGGTTGAGGGCCGCGAAGCTAGTGAAGGCTGGCCGTCACTCGGGGTATGGGAAGGCGAGCCTGCGGCCCATGCCTCCTTCTCATATCTTTTATGTGGTCAACGGGGAACCGAGGAGGTTTATGATACCTGTCCCTGACACGAGGGAGCCCCGGTATACTCTGCCGCCTGACAGCACTGTAAGTATCTCTAGGGTCTCTTCCCTTTTCTGATTTCTTTGCTTTCTGCAATTTTGAACCTTTCTTGAGATATTCTGAGTTTTCTTCTCTTTTCTCTCAGGTTCCTGCTCGTTCCTATGACGGCTTGGTTTGGCAGAACAGGGGCTGGAAGGATGTGTGTCGGTCCCTTCTGAGGAAGTTGGCTTGTGCTTCCAGGGCGGGGACGAACGTGCAGGAGCCCGTGCGCAAAAGAAGGCACGTTGGGAGCACTGCCTCTGCCTCGTCGGCCTCAGAGTATGCGACCTCCTCTTCCAGTGCTATGCCTCGGGGACGGGGGCCCAATACCAGCATCCTGGAGCAGCTAGCAGAGTACGAGCACGTGAATGTCAACCTATCGGATGTGAGTGACGCTGAGGACTTGATGAAGGATCCTAGCTTCTACGAGCTGAGTAGCGACGACGAGGAGTCGGAGGCTTAGGATTCCTTAGGGACTGATCTAGGAGGAAGGAAAACAGACAATGAACACTTTTATGCACATCTTATTTGTTTTTCATTTTATTTGGGCGCCGATGGGGCGAAAACAATGTATTGGTATTTTATTTGCTTTTCTAATTTATGCTTTATGAATTTGCATATTACTTGAGCCTCGAGGCTATTTTTTGCTTGGAAATGGGGCTGAAACTGGGCCAAAATGGTTTGTGATGACATATAACTGCATGGATGGTATTTGGATATGTTTTTGTACAGGTTTCATTGAGAAAGTGGGGTGAGAACTCCACTTGGGCAGCAGCTAGAGCTGCTGCAGATTTTTTCTGCAGAAGGCAAATGAAGCCGTCCGGCCAGGTCTTGAGGCAAATGAAGCCGTGCGGCTGGAAGTTCTGTCTGAACTGGTTTTTTTCAAAATAAAACCAAGGCTTGGCCCTTTCATTTCATTTTCACCCTAGACTTGTCCCAACTGATCCCAGAGCATATTTTTGACCAAAAGACATCAACTTTGATCACCTTGCAATGGAGAAACCCGTCAGATTGCAAAAGGGGAAGAGAGATCGTTTTCTGTCCGATCTTCAATCTTGGATGAGGCATAACTTTCAATCCAACAAAAGGCTGTTTGATACCACCTTCAAGATCAAATCTTTATGGCATTTGAAGGATCTCCCGCCCGATTGGGACCTTTTGAGAGCCGCGGCGAGGTTTTGGGACGTCCGGAGACATGTTTACTGCTTTTCTTATAATGAGCTCGTCCCAACCTATGAAGACTTCCGAGCATTGATTGGGGGTCCAGAAATTGAGGCCGTGTCGATTCCTCTGACCGGAGACGTGCCGGTGGCGGTAAAGCTGGCATCTTTTCTGCAAATCTCTCTGGGAGAGGCTGAGGGGATGATGGTAGCCCCTGATAGGATTGACCTTTCTGACATCCCAAGCAGGTTTGGGCTTCCGGATACGGCTACGACCCCGGTGGCCATGGATGCCTTTATCCTCTGCGTGTTTTCGTCTCTGTTCACTGCTGAGTCGGTAGGGGTTTGTCATGGTGGCCTTTTGGACATGGTCAGGGATTGTAGGGCTGGGAAGGATATTATCCCGCTGGTTTTGGGTGAGACCCTTCATGGCATCGACAGGATGGCTAGGGGAGACCATTTCATGAGGTCGAGGAGCGCGGCTGTACTGACTCTATGGTTGCAGGAGAGGCTTGGGGCTTTGCCAGGGGCTTCGCCTACTCAGTGCCCTTGGGTGATTTCCCAGAGGGGTGCACCTAGGCAACAGGATCAGGGTGGTTGGGAGCTGATGATGGCTCGGCTATCTACCTCTGACATTCACTGGTGGGTACCTCATTGGAGGCTGCAGACTCGGAGGACGTTTCAGGAGTCCTACATAGTGAGGGTTCCGGGGCTCTCTTGGTCATCTTTCTACATACCCTGCTTGGTATCCAGGCAATTCGGGGCATTACAGGAGCCGTTGGGCGATTGG
Organism: Adenophora triphylla var. japonica; assembly: GCA_022495995.1. Classification (NCBI taxonomy): domain Eukaryota; kingdom Viridiplantae; phylum Streptophyta; class Magnoliopsida; order Asterales; family Campanulaceae; genus Adenophora; species Adenophora triphylla. Next base: position 3,896 of record JAFEMH010004984.1, on the reverse strand, counting down.
GAGGACATCCGTACCATGGAGGTGGTGCCTTTGGACATGAGGGATCCAGCCAGCTTCTCATTCTTCTCGAGGGCTTGGACATATACTGCTTTCCCACCCAGGGCTATTCTCAAGAGCAGGAAGAGTACCATCTTGACCACGGCCTACTTGGACTGGTATGAGAGGGAGATGGGAGCGACTCAGGTCATTTTGGGAGAGAGACGTCAGGCTTTATTGGGGGCTGACTGTGACTCGAGTAGGACTCTGAGGGAAGCTGAGGCTAAGGCTAGTCGCCATAACCAGTCGGGTGACCTTATCAGGGATATGGAGGCTCGGTATGAGAGGCTTTCGGAAGTCGCTCCCTTGACTGAGGCTCAGAGGGAGGAAGTGCGGACTCGTGCCCGGGTTGAGAAGGCACTTATTGACACGGGTTTGATGGAGGCTCCAGTGAGGATACCTGAAGTTGGGATGAGGGAGACCGACATCTTAGAGAAGAAGAGGAAGAACACTCGACGAGGTCGAGGTAAAGGGAAGAAGACCAAAGAAGACTCAGTGAATGACAACTGATAGGTCTTTTCTTAGGATTCCCTTATTGCCATTTGCAAACACAGTAGTTTATTAGGCATTTTATTGTATTTTAGATCTTTGTAGCAGGTTAGCAGAGTCAAGAGTAGACCGTGCTTGAACTCATCAAGAAGTTTTTAACTTGTAATTAACAAGAGATATTATCTTAGAAATTTATTCAAGACACATTTCATGGAAATTTCAGATGTCTTATTTATTGTTTAGACCGAACCATTGCTGGCTGCCTACGTTCCCCTTTTACAAGAAAGACTAAGGGGCTCAGGTCTTCGTAGTTCATTCTGGTGAACTATCGGGATTTTTGTTCTTTTGGTCTTTTTTTTTTATGTGCAGCCCTGTTTTTTGCCTAGACCGCCCTTTTTGGGTTTTCAGCCTAGCTGGGCATTACTCTTTTTGCACTAAGATTTTTTTCTTTTTCTTTTTTTTTATGTGCAACCCTGTCTTTTGCCTAGACCGCCCTTTTTGGGTTTTCAGCCTAGCTGGGCATTACTCTTTTTGCACTAAATTTTTTCTTCTTCTTCTTTTTTTTTTTTTTTTATTATTAGACATAGTACCTGCGGAGCTTATCACCGTTGACTGGGTGGACAAAAGGATTGCCGTCCAGGTCCGCAAGCTTCATTGCTCCTCCCGATAGTATCTTCTGCACCACATACGGGCCGATCCAAACGGGTTCCCACTTTCCCAGGGGGTTGTCTCTGGTAGGGGGCTTCACCTTCAACACTAGGTCACCCTCTTTGATGTCCCTGGCCTTGACTTTTTTGTCGAATGCCCTGGCCATTCGCCTCTGGTAGGCTCGGGTGTGCTCCATGGCTTTTAGCCTTCTTTCGTCGAGCAGGGCCAACTCATCGTGCCGGCTGCGCAGCCATTCTACTTCATTGACACTGTTTTCCAGGAGGACCCTTAGTGACGGGATTTCCAACTCCACTGGCAACACTGCTTCCATCCCGTAAGTTAGGGCAAAGGGAGTTTCTCCCGTAGCTGTTCTGACAGACGTTCTGTAGCCCCAGAGTGCCAGGTGCAGCTTCTCAGGCCAGTCACGACCACGGGTGGCCATTTTTCGGATAATCCGCTCGAGCGTCTTATTGGCAGCTTCCACGGCTCCATTAGTCTGAGGTCTGTATGGGGACGACTTGTGGCGAGTGATTCTGAATTCTGACAGCAATCTATCGCAGTCCCCTTCAAAGTGCGACCCGTTATCTGAAATGACCTCATTGGGCACCCCATATCTGCACATAATGTTTTCTTTGATGAACTGGGCCACTTTTCTGGAAGTGAGGACCTTGTAGGACTTGGCCTCTACCCACTTGGTGAAGTAGTCGACTGCCACTAACACGAATTCATGCCCATTGCTTCCTGCCGGGGCTATCTTTCCTATCACGTCAATACCCCAAGTTGCAAACGGCCAAGGAGTCGTCATGCAGTACAGGTCATGAGGCGGGAGATGGTTGAGGTTGGCAAACCTTTGGCACTTGTCGCACGCTCGGACATGCTGGACACAGTCTGTTTCCATGGAAATCCAGTAGTAACCCATTCTGAGGATCACTTGCATCAATGCTCTGGCATTCATATGAGGACCGCAGGGACCATTGTGGACTTCGGTCATTAACTCTCTGGCCCTTTCTTGGGTGACACACAGGAGGAGTGGTCCTTGGTACCGTTTCTTGTACAGGTCGCCCCCTAGGATGACATAATGGGAGGCCAACCGTTTCAGGGCTTGCAAGCTCTTGGCCTTGATGCCTTCCCTTGGTCTACCTTCTTCGTCTCTGAAAGCTGACTCTCCATCTTTGAGGAACTGGTAAATCTGACTGTACCAGGGTTCCTTGACAGGCTCGGGTCCCAAGTCTACTTCACAACAGAAAGTCGGGGCTTCTCTTCTACCCACTCTGAAGGGTTTTATTGCCTTTCCCTCGGGGATCTCTACCAGTGAGGCTAGAGTAGCTAAGGCATCTGCGAATCTGTTCTTATCCCTTGGCAGGTAATGGAAGGTCACTTCTCTGAACTGCTCAGTCAACTCTTCCATGTAGGCATGATACCTCTGAAGATTGGGGTCTACAGTCTTCCACTTGTTGGAGACCTGGTTGATGATCAGGGCTGAGTCTCCATAAACCTCGAGCTCCTTGACATTCCTTTCTAAGGCAGCCTCTAAACCAGCAATGCAAGCTTCGTACTCGGCGACATTGTTCGTGGCAGGGAAGTTCAACTTGAGGGCTATGGGCGTGTGCTCATCTTTCGGATCGACCAGTAGCATTCCTACGCCATTTCCTCTTTTGTTAGCAGCTCCGTCAAAGAATAGCTGCCATCGATTCTCAGGCTCAACTACGAAGATCCCTTCATCTGGGAATTGGGGTTCAGGCCCGCGGTCCTCATTACTAGGGAAGTTTGCCAGATGGTCTGACAGCGCTTGACCCTTGATTGCCTTTCTCGTCACATAGTTGATGTCATACTCAGCTAAGAAGAACGACCACTTTGCTAGGCGCATCGAGAGGGAAGGCTTGTCGAAGATGTACTTGATGGGGTCCATTTTCGAGACCAAGTTCACAGAGTGGGCTTGCATGTAATGTTTCAGCTTACCGACTACCCAGACTAGTCCTGCACAAGTCTTTTCACATGCTGAGTAATTGAGCTCACTTCCCTGCAGCTTCCGGCTGACAAAGTAAATGGCGTTTTCTACCCGAGAGTCTTTCTTCTCCTGAGCAAGCATAGCCCCAACTGCCGTATCAGTGACAGTGAGATAGAGCAGAAGAGGTTTCTGTCTATGTGGGGGGCATAGCACCGGAGGATGTACTAGGTACGCCTTGATTTGGTCAAAGGCGTCTTGGCATTCCTCGGTCCATTCTGTGTCTGCATTCTTCTTCATGAGCTTGAATATGGGCTCGCATATGGTAGTCAACTGGTTGAAAAAACGGCTGATGTACTGTAGTTTGCCCATAAAGCTTTTGATCTCTCTCTGGGTTTGAGGTGGCCTCATGTCCATAATAGCCTTGATCTTTCGGGGGTCAACTTCAATACCTCGCTTCGTGACCATATACCCAAGCACTTTTCCCCTTTTCACTCCAAAGGTGCATTTGGCAGGGTTCAGTCTCATGGAATGCTGTCTCAGCCTCTCAAAGAACTTTCGCAGGTCGACAAAGTGCTGTCCATCTTCGCCTCTGGAGTGGATTATCATGTCGTCGACGTAGACCTCAATCTCCTTGTGGATCATGTCGTGAAAGAGTGCGGTCGCTGCCCTCTGATAAGTAGCCCCGGCATTCTTAAGCCCAAATGGCATCACTGTATAGCAGTACGTTCCCCACGGTGTGGTGAAGGCTGTCTTTTCTTGGTCCTCCTCGGCCATC